>JAULBM010294531.1:0-15375 GCA_032357055.1 Geukensia granosissima | reverse complement strand
TTAAGAGCATTTATTTTTTTATTCAACAAACATTTTAAAATAATATTATACTAAGGTTTTTATATTGTGCAAATTTTGGGGCCGAAAAAGGACCTTACTGGACCTTCTCCTTTCACTAAAATAAATGGAAACTGACAATATTGGACACCCCAATGTAAGAATTTAAGAATTTTCTCCTCGACATCGTGAGATATACGGCGTGACTAGAGCCATTTCACAAATTTGCAGAGCGATTCCTCGAATTTACAGGGCGATTTAAACTTCGCCCTTAGAGAATTGTAGAGCGAAGTGAAGGTCCAAAAGGGGACTTCTTCGCTCACTTCGCCCTCCAGTGTGAGCTCTGACTGCAGACGGAGCGGAAATTCCGGATTTTTATTTTTTCTCCGATTTTCAAATAAAAATTTAGGGTCGGGGCCTAAATAAGGGTCGGTCGGGGTACCGTTAACACACATTTTTTTTTGGCCTCAACGTAACACAGTTATGATTCTATTGATTAAATAACTAATGTTATTAGCCAACAATGAGAAAATTAGAAAAGGTTAAGTTGTGCCGAGGCATCAACTCATCTCTCTGATTGGATTTTTACTTCATTTTATTAGTCAGAAATACGAAAAGATTTAAAAAATGGCGCAAAATAAACCGTTCCTCAAGTTTGTTATAGTAACCTAATGTTTATTTTTATGTTTAGTATTTTGTATGATTTAATAATATGTAATAATCAATCCTTATATGAAGGAAACAACTTGAATGATGACAATACAAAATTCGTTACAAAGATCAAAGATCTTATTCTCCCGAGAATAGCAGAAAATTAAGTATTAACACGAGTAGTTAAGTTAATTTATCCACACGGCTCTGGAAATATATTCATTCGCGCCTAATCTAATTGAATCAACCATTTAATACTTGATAATATAGGTTTAAAAAACTGGCTGTGTCTTAATTGGCACTGGTACAAAATCTAGATCAGCAGTATTGGCCCTCGACTCAACCGCTCCTTTTTAATATGTGTTTGTGTTGTTTTTTTATATTTTTTTTTGGGTGGAAGGGTCTTAACACTGAATATAACTTGAAATATTTATGATATTTGCAGTTAATTTAGAAGCTACTTTGGGTAATAAAAAAGGATTGATCGATTGACTTGGTGTTTAACGCCACGTCGGTAGTATTTCAGCCATATCGTGACGGGAATGAAAAATGTAGCTGTCTGGTTTATATTTAAAAACTTAAAAACAACATGACATTAAAAAGTTTACATTCTAAATAATCATACGTCATTTAAGACAAACGGGATGACTTCAACTTTCTTATTGTAAACTTCTCATATTTATGTGGTAATATTCCTGCTTCCCCTGCCTACCGGGTATATGTTTCGCAGTTGATTCGATAGTCTCGTGCCTGTTCTAACAAGGACACATCAAATCAAGGTTAAAGTCGTCTCTCCTAAAATTTTATGGTCGCCACCACGAATTGGTTGATCAATATGTGTCGTGACGTGAATAACAACCAGACGATCAAAATAGTTCTTCTGCCCAAATGTAAGATTAGAAAAACAAACCCATTGTGAAGGTGATGTAAAAAAAAGCTCACCGTCACTGGTTTACACAATTTCAAAATACCATAATGTTCATGTCTAAAATATATGAACATCATCAGAGTACAATTTCTCATATTAGGATTTTTTTAATCTTTCGGACGCTTTCTAATTTGAATTTCGTCCAGTCGAATTAAAATCAGTCATATTTAAATTTTACAGTAAGTTATTTTTTATTTATTTATTTCCTAAATAAATATGTAGGTACCAAATGCAAAACTTATACATGAACTTCATTCCACATATAAAAGACCCTAATGATTTTGGCCATATGCTTCTTCACCTTTTGTGTTGTTAAGCATTGATTTGGTTTCATGTGTTCATTTCATAAACATTTCTTAAATAAAAAAATAAAATATGCACAATTTTATACATAATTGGATAAGTCTTCGTAAAACAAACCTGTCAAACTTGAAAGAAAAAGACAGGGTTTTTTTCCAATTTAACCTTAAATGTTACATCAATAGTAAATAGAGTAAATATTTTCTTTCATAGACATGGTAGACCTAATCTGCCTTCATAGATATGTATTTCTTGTTAAACAACGAATGCAGTACATAGTTTATTTGCAAATATTCAATACCTCATGAATGTTAGATAAGTGCTGTATAAAACCATTTAATTAAAAAGTGAAACTGTTTTAATTAAGTGTAAACACTATTACAGTTCACCAGTTTTAGTGAATTTTATTTGATGATCCAATTCATATTGAACTTTAGCTTATTGTAGTAGTAGTATGTTTGTTTATATGAGTGTATTGGCACCAAGGAAGAAGAAATACTTAACATTCTTTTAAGCATATCGGTTATTTACAAAATGTGAGTTGTGTTCTGCTGGTTATTGTATTTAGTATTATCTGTGAATACATATTATTGTAAAATTTTATCTGATTATTGTCCCATTATTTATTTACTTTTGATAAAAAGAATCGATTTTATTGACAATATTTAAAATCAAATTCGTTTGCGCTCACACATTATCATAGGTCAAATATCCATCAATATATCAATTTCTAATTACGGCGACATAATCGTCGAATTTTTATAATGTTTGTCTCCTATACGGATTTTTTTCTATTGGCAAACAATAGCAAACATGTTTATATTGTCCAATGCTCAAATTCTAAGATATTAATTATTCCTCGACGGTCGTCATATTAAATGTGCTATATTGTGTCCTATTTTGCAGAATTTTCTAAAAAATAGAATCATATATGGACACAGTTTTTTGGTTTTGAATTCTCAAATGTTAAGAAGAACAAAAATATAAAGTCTCTCGTACTAAGGTACTAAACGTCATATCGAAATGGATAAAACATTTGATGCTTTTATACAAGGGGTCAGCTGTTTCAAGCACATCAATTTCTTTTTTCTTCCTTTTAATTCCATTTCTTTTTTAAAAATTCCAAAATCAATTTGTCTTCGAATTTTGTGGGGAACCCCACCTGGAACAAGACCCCAATTGATTTTTACCATTCTTCCATAGGAATCAATAGTAACGAAATCTGGGTTGCTGATTTTACAATGTGTCAATAAAAATTTTGACGCGCTATCACATTTATTATTAATATACAGTTCTATGACTTGAATCTTGAATGGCCTTTTCCAGCATTTAGGAGATTTCTAGTTTTTAGATTGACGATGGGGTCATTTATTTACTTCCGGGTCAGATAAAAGGATTGATTATTTCCTTTACTCAGTATACTGGAGCCAAGAGGTCTTCAGTATGCCAAAAATACCTGAAAGGAATTAAAGTATCATCATTTTTCTCTTTTAAAATAAACTCATCGTCAAAGGCATAAGCCTTATATCAGAGGAAAGTGACCTGGTTTTTCATTCTTAATTCAGATCATGTTTCACATGTTACATCTAAAAAGGGGTGTAACTGGCAAAGTCAGGTTTAGAATACCAATGCGAGAGATCAAAAGGGCATATTCCAAAGAGACAAGACAAACAAACAAAAAGATAAAACGTAAACAAAAGGAACAAAAGCTAGGAATCCACGAACTCCCTAAAGACTGAGAAATCAACAGCTCGCTTCAAGATACCGTGCAACGCTAATGATGGCTTTTTATCTATTAACCTGTGGTTCGCTATTAAGAAGACAACATTCCTGTCAACCTGTAAACTCCATCGATTAACGCGGTTGGTTATCGATTTTAAATAATATTCTACGCTTTCGTAAAAATGTAACAAAAATATTTAATTCATAAATATCTGTATTTCGTCAAAACAAAAAACTTGGAGTCCCTTCTCTAACTAATCTCCTAACTGATGTATGACAATACGATCATTCAGTTTAATATGACAGTCTTTTAAGAATCACACCCATTGGTTTAAAAAGTATAAATGATTTAAAATTAATGTGTTTTGAAAAATATGAAATGTAATGTGTGGTCGTAAAATGTATATGTTTGCCTTTGTTACGGAATTGCAACAACAGAAGCATGAAAATCAAAATCACTCCGGTAGTTTTTCGGTCACTATCATGATTTGGTTGACCGGTACGAAATATCCATTTCACAGATGATATTGGATATCTTCCGACTGATATGAATAAATAACCGTTCCTAAACCGTTTGTGACTAACATCGATTGTGATTCCACACTCTTTGACTACTGAGTAACACGACGGATGCCACTAGTGCAGCAGGGGTTACTTACCCTTCCGGAGCACCTGAACTCACACTGGTTTTTGTAGTGTTCATGGTACTGCAGCTTTAGTTTTCAGTGTATTGTTGTTTGTTCTATGTTTGCCTTTTGTTTAATTTTGTTGGTCATGGTCTTAGTCTTTCTTCCGACTTAACGATTTTCTTAAAATGAACAACACTACCCTACAGATGACGACTGTCAAATCTCACTTGACCATTTTGTTGGGGTCCAGTTACACGCCATCACATAAGTGGAAACTATGAAAAATTTCATATTTCCCACGAAGAAATTCCAGTAAAACAATACACCCAGAACGCATCAATCGAACACATTGAAAGAGATGTTGAAATACAATTGAAAAAAATCTTCAAACAACCGAAAGACCATCTGCAAATGTATCATCATTAAACATTGTATGAGTTATTTTAGTGCTTAGTGCATTTGGTTCCATATAATGTTTCAGGATTTGTATTTTTAATAAAAATATACCGCAGTAGGATATGGAAACCTATAATAAAATCTATCCAAATTCATCTGCGAGTATAATAAGCGCTTTTCTGCATAAACTTTCGTCTGATATTTTTTTACCAAAACATTGTAGGTTCAACTGTACCATTGTAATCCACAATTGTCGTAACGGAATATTCTAACGCTTCCGTCCGTTCTTGTTAATTTTGTCATAATTTTGAAACCTTATGATTTTTAAGCTAATTGGTATATAGTTAAAAATTTGAATATATAGACGGCAGGAGATCCAACGCTGTATATGTTACCCTCATTTTCTGTTAGCTGTTTTGTTTCTTGCAATAGTATATTACGTGCAAACTAAACACAGTTATGATTCTTTTTTTACTAGCAAATGTTATTAGTCCCCCACCCAATGATGTTCTCTCATCGCTTTTGCTTGATTTCATGCGTAAGAAACATGACAAGGTGTCAAAAATGAAGAAGCTCCACCCGTCCTTATTTCATTTCCTTTGCCCATTATTAATCCCATGTGTAGTATTTTGTATGATTAAATAATATGTAAACCGAAACCCAAATATTACAAAATCTATGAGTATTGATAATACGAATATTTTGTCCCGATCAGTATAAGAAACGAAGGTCAAAGAATGTTAAGACAGCATTACGGCTTCTTTTGCATGTTCTGTAGGGGGAGGGAGGCTTACTTTACATTGCATATAGGCATAAATATTTATATTTTGTGCATAAAATTTAGAGGTCATATATCCTTTGATTAATGGAAAAAATTTGCTGTCGGGATTATCTTTGAAAAAAAATACATTAGATAAATAAATTTAAAATAATAATGCCTCGTAACTAACTTCAAAGATTTCAATGAGACTTACTTGCTGTGAATTTTAGTCTGTAATTAGTTGTAATAAATATTTCGATATTCAGTTTGATAAACGGATATTTTTTAAAGATGTGTTTATGAGGAAGGTAGCTTGATTAGGTATCTTGATTCTATTGTCCAGAATAACGGTACGAAATTATTTCAATGAAGTTATAATGAGACAAGTTTTAAAATCGATTGTTCAATTTTACAGAAACGTAAGAGTAACAAGGAACTTATCATAGTTACAAACTTAAAACTCAAATAAATTTGGTTGGTCCATTATTTAACGGAACTGACTTAAGGTAACACTTGGTCGCTTGACGACAGTGGAATTGTGGTTGGGTTTCTGTTGATTTTGACAGTTCGTTGGTTGCTGCACTTTTGTTACATTTATATTTCCTAAATTCAGTTAAGAACCGTCTTATCTTAACAATACACAAGAAATAAGTTTTCCTTCCGACATTTATGATTTATCTAATATCCGAATGTAGAAATATTTTTAATGTTGTCCGGTGGGTTGAAAATTCCAGGAACAGTTGCATTCTGATTGTACAACCTTGTTATTAAATATGAATAAAGAACTACATGTATATACAAATATTCTGACAATGTCGGCGAATATGACATTTATTTGTACGCGATTTAGAAACAGATAGAACTATCAGAATTGTCGAAAATACATCGGCTGGTTTGCAGACGGCACAATTAAATTTGCTATCGACGACACTATCTAGATATTTTGTATCTACCAATCAGAATAATGAGTTCAATTTGGAAAAAATCAAACAAAAACCCCCAATTTAGTAAGAACGACATGTCGCAACTCTGTAGCATTGCTAATGGCACACGAAATATTTACTGTAACTTCACGACTAGTAAAAACATTGGTGATTTGCAAGCTCAACATGATACGAACGCAGTAAATTGACAAGTAAGTAAATGAACATTTGGTAAGTGCAGACACAGTATTTTCTGTACACAATAATGTGCTGGACACAATAAATTGCTGGACTTAGTAATAGGACTTGTTGATTATTTGACCCGCATTATCCTTGGATCTGGCGCACTTTTGTTACATTATTACTAAAGAATAATTTGAATGAACCCAATCCTTTAGATAAAAATTCAGTTAAAGCTACAAAAATACTCAGAGTAACTTTTGTTTCATTTTTCATATGAAATCATTGGGCAAAAACATACCAGATCGGATGATCGCATGAATATAAAGCCAGGAAATAGGACGAGAAATCAACCAGATGATCATTAAATTACTTTAGTAATTGTGCCCAAATGTAGGATTAGAAAAACATACTTATTTTGTAGGTGAGATATAACTGACATCAACCCGTCACTGGTTAAAGCAATGTCAACCTTATATACTATTCATGCCTAAAATATTTTACATCAGCAGCTTATGTTATCAATTTATATGCAGTGAAATCAATTAAACAAACAAAAATTTATTGAATTTTCTGAAAATCAAACAAATATTCCAAGCTTAAAATAATAACATCAGCAAATTTCTCTGAGGTTTAGTTGTAAATTCCAATTTTCCTAAAATAAGCACAATATAAATTCTATGGTTGTAATAATTTTTAAATTAATATATTAAAACAAGTATTTCAAACAGTTAAATAGCATATGGCAAGTGAGGTTATTAAAATTCAAAATTACCAACGTAAAATTAGTATGGAAAATTTATGTATGCAATATGTACATTTCAAGGGGTAACCTCTCATCAGTGGCATTAGAACCGAAACATAGTAAGTCTAAGATTGAAATATGGCAAAAGAACACTCAAATCCAAACAAATCGAAAATGTGAATCCAAATCCGACGGCAGGGACAACTACTTAGTGTGTTACTTTGAGACCTTTCCTTATTTTGAGTGTTTCAGAATTTTAGCAAATGCAGCAAATTTCTGTAAAACATTGTTTGATCAAATTCGCGTCAGAAGTCTGACAACAGGGCTGGTTACTACCATCGGGGACCAATGTTCCACCAGCAGAGATATCGACCCAGTGCTTTCAAAATACAAAATTACCAATGTTAAATAAATAGGGAAAAATTAGGTATGTTATATGTTAATTTCAAGGAGTAACTCTCATCAGTAGCATTAGAACCGAAAAATAGGAAGTCAAAGATTTAAATATAGCAAAAGAAGAACTCAAATCCAAACAAATCGAAATTTGAAGTCAAATCCGACGCAGGCTCAACTACTACATGTGCATTACTTTTCGACGTCTTTCCGTATTTACAGTGTTTAGAATTTTAGCAAATGCAGCAAATTTCTGTTAAACATTGTTTGATAAATTTAATGTCAGACAAGACTGACAACTGGGCTGGTGAAAACCCTCGAGGACCAATGTTCCACCAGCAGAGGTATCGAAATGTCATGTGTTTATTTCAAAATATTATTTGTTTCAAAATCAGTTGGTCAATTCAATGATTCTATGTCTGTCGTCAATAAATTTATTGAATTCTCAAAACTAAAAAAATGAATAAATATTTCAAGCTTTATATAATCAGCAAATTATGAATAAGTCGAGCTATTTCAGTTTTTTTCCGGCTAGTTTACTAGTATTACATGCATACTGTAATTCAGGCAATCCTCTTACAATTTTTCCCAGAAGTTAAAACAATATAAACTTTGCAATCGGGACAGAAATTTATTTTGTCTGACTTAAACATAAATTAGAATTTGCATTCAAGAAAAGGTTGGATTTCCAGCTGGTTACTGACTGCAAATGGATTCCAACTCCTTAAGAAGTAGTGAACGCGTCAGAACATGAGGTTGTTCTTTCTTGAGTTGAATTATAACTTGATTTAAACGAATCTTGATGTGACAAAAATGTAACATGCGAAAACTAAATTAACTGTAGTCTGCTTTAGAGTGAGAAACACCACAAATTTCTTTATGCCCACTCTTCCAGTTCAATTTCTGACATTCAGCCGAGCAATACCATGCACGGTGACACTTTCCACATCCTTTGAAAGGTTGGTCGCCTGCTTTCTTCTTGCAATGCGTGCAGGTATGAGCATCATCCCCTTCAAACTGACATCGCGGGCATTGGCACCAGAAGTTGAAAGATTTATACAACCAGGCACGACGCAATCTTCTTGGCATAGACGTGTCAATGTATGTCGTCGTCAATTCTTCTCCTTGTTTAATGTCAATTTTGGCTCTCACTGACACGCCTGGAACGCCATCTGCAATTCCATCACTTACCTCAACGTTGTTTATGCATGAATGGTTCAGGCATGCGTGTAAGGGAAACATCCCACAAAAGGAAGCGCTCGGAATTTTATCGTGCAAATATTTGAGCACCGACAAAGCTTTTGGGTCTTCTGGGTTGAAGTTCTGTAAATTATCGTAAAATTTGTGATATGGCGTCACTGGATCAGAGTAAATTTGTAGGTTACATGCTGCCTGGTAAAATCTTCCATTTAATTCTTCCTCTGTTATGTTCATCTTGATCCCGTTCCCACAGTCTCCAAATATTTCATTCAGAAGTTTTAGTATATATGGCATCTGTTTAGCTGCTGATCCTGAACCGAATGCGATGAATCTGAAAAATTAATTTTTAGAAATTTAACATAAAAAATTTGACCCTGTTTCCGCTAACCTCATTGATTTTTGTCCTATATAGGTTGTCGATACCAAACACCTCAAGCTCAAAGATCAATGTTGGGGTAGCGGTCATGGTGGTCTAAAATGCAATATTATTTGTCATGGATACATTTTTGGACAGCAGTCCAAATTGCATTAATCACTTAATCTTGAAATGAAGGGGAATCCATCATTCTTTTTATTGCACATTGTAGACTGCTTTCTGATCAATTTGTCTGCCTTCTTCGGTTGTTTAGATATGAAAACTTCATAATACAATTTTTGGATCTCAGCTTTCCTATATTATTTTAGAAATGTTATTTGAAATGCGCAAATAGCTTGTGATATGTATATAAATTCACCATCTTTATTCAACATTGGTAAACTTTTATTTTTAATTCCATGGATCGATTTCAAATGAAATGCTCAGTTCAGGCAGTTAAAAGAAATACTTAGGTGCCTTAAAAAATTCTCGTTAAATATACCTACTTTCTAAATGGTGCCTTAGCTTTTGCCCAATGAATGGTTTCTGGAACATCCTTGTTGTCTTGCATCATCCATAGTTTAACATCTGCTGCAATGGTCGCCCAGATTTTTGCTAATATATAAATTGAGTAGTGACCTAGCCAAAGTTCTTTCCATGTGCCATCTTCATCTTTCCCCCAGCCTCTATTCTGATCAATTTCAAAGAGCATTTTTGTTGCCTTAGACCTTGCTGGGCACAACAAACCATGGTGTCTTTCCCAGGCTGTATTTTTGCAAATTACACTACAATAAGTAACAAGTTTACATTCAGCGCAGACGACAGGTTTCACGGTTGGCCAATTATTTTCAACAACTTCTTTTGCGGTTGCGTCCATATCGTCAAGCTTCTCTTGAAAATAGTCACGTGGTGTCATAAGTGACGTTCCACAATGGGAACAACCTTTTGTCGTCTGCTTATTTTCTGCAGTGTAAGGTGCCATTACAATTGGTCCATCTGTGAATATGGTATCACCAGCTTTTATATCTTTGATAGCAAATATAGATCTACCATACATTGTAAAATCTACAGCTATCGGCATGTCCTTTGTTAAAGGCCCGTACAATCGCTGAGCTCTGACCTTTTGGAAACAAATGGCGGCTTCTTCGTCCTTGTTCTGTGCAAGCTGACACGCCTTTCTCAACCAGAACTCCGACATCACTGGTAGCTTGAATTCCATCAATAATTTTCCTGCAATGGTAATACAAAACAATAAATTTCAAAATCCCCTAAATAGCATGCAGTTTATATTTATAATATTGATCAAAATCTGATCGATTGATTAATTGGTTGTTGCTTAACGTCCAATGGAAACATTTTATCCATATTCAGGAAGGGAACAATAAAGTACTACGTAGACCGTGAGAAGGGAATGATAATAAGGAACTCATTGATTTCAACTAAAACTGTGGGTCAGAAAGGGGTGGTATTTTAGCCTTGAAACTGCCCACCTTGTGACCACTCAAAGAGGTCTTTTACATGCTTAGAACATGGCCATTTCTAAATACGGGGCGTTTTTAAAGTCTTCCTTCGGACGGATTATGAATTCATACATACCCCAAAAGCAGCGACGCCCCTAGTGTCTCCAGGACGGAGATAACTAGTGCGTACATCGCAAAATTTAGGATCGAAGGGGAGTTCGAGTATTTATACATCCTATTCGAACAAATGGACGATCCTTTAGCAGGGGTTCCAAATACAGGCACATATATATAATGACCTCTGGGGTTCACAATTTGTAGTATTAAGCTTTCCAGCTAAAGACCACGTTAAAACACTCAGAATTATCCACCGAAACCTGTGAACGACTGTTCCACAAAAGTGTGTCTCAAAATATCTAAAAGATAATTTTGCACGAACCGACGACAGATGCCTTTATTTCATAGTAACATGAATGCAAAAAAGTATAACATTGAATAACAACAGTAGTAAACGTTTTAATTCCCATTCATGAGACTTGAATCTAAATAGAGTAGGTTTATTTCGATTGTTTTAAAAGACTTAGCAACTCTGTCATCGTAAATTTAGTGTGCCACAAAACTTCTCTGCAGTGTACAGAATACAAATTGGTTTAATGTTAGTGTATTTTTTAATCTGTAGAAGATTTTTAACCATTTCTCCCATTTAATAAACGTTTTACAGGTGAAATTTTATAAGTATATAGTTACACATATTTATGAAAACATTGGACGATGTGAACTCTCACGTGAAATTAAAGTATTAATATTCCGATAAAAGGAGAACTTATTATTTAAAAGGAAGAATATGGAATATATACCGGAAATTTAAAACTTTACGAAAAATGTCAAATGGATGACAGAATGTGACCGAGGTTGTGACGAATGCTTCATTGTAATTTAAGCGTCGCTTGTCGTTGTTCGTAAACCATGCGCATGTTTCAGTATGAAATAGAACATTACCTCCTAGCTTCCACGCGTCAGCTGTTCTTTCAGGTTTTGGGATATGTATCAAATCTTTCATTGCACTAACTGGATCCTGGTTAATAAAGAAAACTTCAGCTCTCAGACGTCTTAAAATAACATTGTCTGTTTCGATGTCCACAGCATAAGAGAAACTTTCAAGTGCTTCGCTGAATTTTCCGGCCATCATACATTTATGCCCAGCCATGGCGGCCTGGGCAGCTCTTTGTCTCATTTCGTTGTCCACTTCTTTTTTCGGCAATCTTGGAATATCTCGAATGTCATGTCGTTTGTCCAAAATTTCCTTTTCTAGTTCTAAAAGTTCGTCATCTCCTGGGTAAATATTTTGTCCGCAGAAGTCCACGGCGTTGTATCCTTGGTCAGATGTGTCGGCCGATTCATACTCATCGACTATCGCCCGTTGCAGCTTCTTTAGCCCGTCTATTAAAGAGGCATCCTTGGGGTTTTGCTTCAAGCCGACGGTAAAAATGGCATGTGCATCCTGAAAATTTCCTAATTTTGTTGCTGCCTGCCCTCCTAGTACAGAAGCTTTTATCAGACTATCATCCAACTCGACAGCGTGCTTTGCATCGTGATAGCATTTTTCATACTCTTCTTTCTTAAAATATTGTTCAGCTCTTTTGAAATAAAGTTCCGGCTTTCTAGGTTCCTTTGTTATTTTCTCAGACAATTGTTTAATGAGTGAATCTGCCTGTTGGCCGTTTTTAATTTTCTTTCCAGTTTCCGTCATATTTTAGCTGGAAAAAGAAAAACATATATTTTATTTTAATCACCAACAAACTTTCGTATTCATTATTTTATGTATGATATTTACATCACATAACAGAGTATATTTTATCAAAGAGACACATCGATCATGACATTCAAATGTAACACCTGGCAGCAGGATAGTTAAGTATACAAGGTGAAACGAGTAACAGTAAAACATAAAAACGAGAAAATCAACTGGACTACAGGTTCCTGGCTATGACGACCATATATCTATGTGTGTGGCAGTGTTTGAAATGACTGTGAGTGTTTAATTCACTCTGACCTAGAACAGAAGTGTGGCAAAACAACATAAAACAAACTTTTTTTAAATTTTTATTCCAAGCGGTCAAGAGCTCATCGCAAAGGATAGGATTCCATCCTTGTTAAAGGCCTAGTGGAGACCTCTAGATTTTACATTGTGAATCTGCTTGGTGAGATTTGGGGTTGTCTCAATGCATGACATTTACGCCATATCTTGAGTTTTCATACTTATTAAAAATATGACGACAATCTTTACAATTACAAATACAACAAAGAATTTTGATGTACCGACCTCTAAAAAGTACTCGCTGATTCTGATAGCTAGTTTATATTAAAAACACAATTGATTATATATCTGGTTCTCTTAAAATAAGACATCAATAAAAACATGTCAACATGTCCAACTTGATTTAGTGTGAAAAATATCATTAACAGCCAACAGCAAGTTATTGTACAAACACCAAAATAAAAACGGTAAATTTAGTGTGCGACAAAACTGCTCTGCAGTGTACAGAATATAATTTGGTTTAGTGTAAGTGTATTTTTTAGTCTGTAGAAAATCGGAGCCAAAGATTTTTTTAACCATTTCTCCCGTCTAATAAACGTTTTACAGGTGAAATTATATAAGTATAGTTACATATATTTATTAAAACATTGGACGATGTGAACTCTCACGTGGAAGTATTGATATTTCGATAAAAGGAGAACTTATTATTTAAAAGGAAGAACATGGAATGTAAACCAGAAAGTTTAAACTTAACGAGAAATGCCAAATGGATGACAGAATTAACCGAGGTTGTAACGAATGCTTCGTTGTAATTTAAGCGTCGCTTGTCGTTTTTCGTAAACCATGCGCATGTTTCAGTATGAAAAAGAACATTACCTCCTAACTTCCACGCGTCAGCTGTTCTTTCAGGTTTTGGAATATATATCAAATCTTTTATTGCACTAACTGGATCCTGGTTATTTTTATTCATACGGAATGTAGGAATAAAAATAAATAAAATATTTACTTAAATTTAATTTTCTTTAAATTGTAAACTAGAGCATGAAGGTTGACAAGGTTTATTTCAAAGAACTCAAAATCTTAAAATATATTTAGAAATATAACCCTGATGGGTATTTTTCTGTAAGCAACAGGTAAGTCCTAATGGGTTGTGTACTGTAATTTATATAAGGAAATGACAAATCGTCTCTCCTGTTGCAAATTTTAGTTTTTCTGTTTCCTTGTGAAATCTAGAGAAGGCCAACTCTAACTGTAGTATAATAAAAAATATATACAGTCAAACCTGTGGTTAGAGCTCACTTAAGGCCAAAGACAAAATGGCCTTTTGAGAGATTTGGCCTCTTCAAACATATGTGTTAGAGCGGCAGGCTATATATAGAATAAAGATAAAAAGAAATATCAATTTATCGATAATGATTTAACTTTTGTAAATTTTCGAATTCTGTTCAATGTAATTTATGTTATTTGTATAATAAATATCTAGCACTTTTGCATGCATGTTTGAAAATTGTGAATTTAACTTAAAAATGCATAGTTTCGTCTGCACATCATGTATCTGATCCGGATGTGCAGAAAATAGAAAACACATACAACCTGAAAAGGCTCTGGACCAGAACATGACCAACTACTTCTTTAATGGGCTGTCCAGTCAGGCCACACATGGATTTTATATTTGTTTCTGTTTCTTAAATGTGCTGAAGTTATTGTGTCTAAAAGAAAGAATATGGAATATATTGCCTGAAAGACACACTCTTTTCTGAAATAACCTTCATCAAACACACTAGGGGCCAAAACACGAAGATGTGTATGTGTCAGTGTGTCATATTATGTATATATTGTGGTACAATTTGTCCCTACCTTGCTTGATCAAAGCACAGGGGCTCTACCAGGGCTTGTGTACAATGAGTATACAAGATCGGCAGATACATCTGCCGATCTCGTATACTCGCTGTAAATAAGCCCCTGCAGTGCCCCCAACCCCACCAACCCCCAACCTCCCGCTTGGTTCGCTTGCCACATCTATTCAATAATTTAGATCTATACAAATATGTTTCTTCTTTTAAATTCAAATTTAAATGTTATTTAAACATTTAAAGTATGAAAGATGCTTTTTTAAGTTAACTGATTCTACAACACATCAACCGAAATTTGCCAAAACAAAATTGAAATTGTACAAAATATTTTACAATAAATATATATTATAACTATTTTTGCAGCAACACTTTAGGTTGTAGTGAAAAAGTCATATCTTTTCAAAATAAAAAAAAATCTCCGTATAAGGTGGTATGATACGTCTAGACTGTAAATATGCCTCATTGTGTTGGTGCAAATACCAATGGTTTACAGTAAAATTATATGACATTAACATGTTAGTTTGTGTTATGACAGATAAAAGATAAAATCGAGCGAATCAAGATCTTTGTTTTTCTAAATATAGCACTGCAAAAATTTTAAAATTGATTTTTTTTTTCAAGGTCAAATGCATCGTGTTATATTGAGAACAACCTTTTTTACACAGAAAACCAGGGAGGGGTCTTGGCAGTCATTTGGTAGGTGTGTGCCTCTAAGGTCCTGAACTCTACCTTTTTCGTATATTTCCGTATTTCAAATTTGTATACCTTTTAAGGCCATAGTTTTTTAATTTGTTGGTTTACGGATTTTTTCTTGAAAAAGTCAGGTCGGTCGGTCGAAATAAAAT
>JAULBM010294520.1:0-15375 GCA_032357055.1 Geukensia granosissima | reverse complement strand
AAACCAAAATTTGCTTTCAGTCATTTTGACCAAAGTTTCAGTCATGTCTGACAAATATGACTGTTTCCGGAGCCTTGACATCACTCGTTTGGCCTTAAAAAAACTTGTTCTTTAACAATGTTTAATAAGATGTTATAGATGAATTTAATTGCAAAAACTATGTTATAGAGGAATTTGCAAAATCTTTTTTAGATTTGTGGAAGACCAAACTTTTAATTTATTACACCAAGAGTAGAAATTATCTCTTAGCAGGTGTTTGTATTCTTCATTTTAAATATGTACTTTTGCATTTACTCCAGATTACTAAGTTAAAAGTTTTAACACACTTTGAATTTATTGACAAATGTCTTGTTTTTTTTTTGCAGGTGCATGTTAATTTAATGTTACTAGAAGCACGACTCCAAGGTGAACTACTGTACGCATTACGGGCTGTTATGCAGCATATGACGTGACATTGTTATTGAAATATCTAGTCTACAGGCCAGTGGTGCATTGTGGGAATGGCCGTATAACTGTGATAGTCTTTCATATGACGTGATACTGTTTTTTATGTTGTGTATTTTCGTGGAACGTGTATTTTACCAGAACTAACAGATTTATTTAATGTTTTTAAAAATTCATCCAACATTATTGTTCACAAATTCAGAAAGTGAAATAAGAAAAGGATTTTATTTTCCTAACAAAGATAGCGCCTTTATTTAATGGGTTCATTTTTTGTTAAAGTTTGCAATTTTAATACATAAGAAATGTTGTTGGTGTGCATTAAACCATTTTGTTAGTTCTTGTTAAATGCTAAATGTGAAAGTTGTTGGGTAATGATTGTATATTTTTACATGAGTAAAAAGTAAAATGAGATTAGCCACATTGGCAGAATTTATTCAATTAGAATTTTGTACTGAAGAAGTCCTGTTGACCTTCAAAAGGTAAACATGATGACATTTTATAACTACAAAGTTTTGATTGGGCAAATTTTTATATTTGTCAGTGAACAAAAGAGTTGTTGAATGCTTATTGTATGTTATAGGGACAGGGCTGTCACAAAATCAAAATTTACAATTGATTTTCTGGCATTTTAAGTGTGATATTTTAATGCCACCATGACCACCCCCAGACAATATTTCTCAGATATCTCTTTTTAGAAAATATATTTGAGAAAAATCAGATGGGTTTAAGATATTTCTAGAGAAAAAATCAGATGGGTTTAAGATATTTCTAGAGAAAAAATCAGATGAGTTTCTTATGTTTCAAGAGAAAATTGTTTTTAGGCAATCATAAGATTGACTTTTATTTATAGAAACTTGTTAAGCTTTCTTTATATAATTATTTATTTATTTGGTGAAAAATAGTGCTGTCAGATTTTAAAATCCATATAAAAGTATGCTCGGGGAAAATGTTTATTTGCATAATTAATAAAATGTTGGTGCAAAATATCTGTACATGTACAAGGTATTAATAGATTATTGTCTTCCCCCCTTTATCAACAAACTACAATATTTTTTTTTGTCTGAAATGGCTGACAAATTTCAACTTATTTACAATAATTCTGATAAAAATAAATTAATATAATTTTTTGTTTAACAACTCATGTGCAATATAAACACATGCTCATCAAAACTCTGAAATCTTGTTTAATTTGAACCTGTTACAATGATAGAAAGCTATGGTTATAAATTCCATGAAATGTAGATGAATGTCCCTTGTATGAGATTATTTAAAAGATGTTGGCCCATGGACTGTTTGTATTAAATGGAAACCACAGTCTTTTGTTTACGGGTATAGAAAATACAAAGACAATGAACAGTCATACTCATTTTATTTCTGAGATCATCGAACAAATCCTTATTTCATTCTATCTGTCATCTCCATGAAAATATGTAAATACATCATCATAAATGGGCATTGTATGTTTTAGAATTATTAGCATACCTCAGAAATTGTTACAGAAATGTAGATCTGTCTCCAAGGTTTGTACAGTCACAATGTGGAGGTGCTCCAGCATTTGAGAACTTCAAAAAACAAGAAGTGACTTAAAAAAAACTGATGGGAAATATAGACTTGTTCAAATCTTGGAATGTTTGTAAAGTAAATTGTAACATTTCCATCTTTAACAGTGCTTATTTTTGTCGAAATGTATATCTGTTATATATTATGAGATCCTTCACTTACAAAATGTCAATGTTTATCATCAAACTTCTCTCATGAAGTGGGAAGTAAAACTGTTATTATTTTTTGGTGAAACTTGTGCTTATTTCATGTGCAACCTGCTGCCTGTTTGGCTTGTATGCAAGATCAAATCTTGCTTGTTTGAAAGATTGCAGCATATTGTTGCAGAATTTCAAACATCCAATGTTTATAATTGGGCTGCTCATATTTTGAAATTGCTGAGCAAGTCAACACTTCATTTTTTTTTAAATTTCCAGAGCAGTTCTCTCCCAGCCATCTTATTATTTACAATTAAATATGACATTTTGTGGAAGTCTTTTATATTACTCAGACATTCTTAAAATATTAAATATGACTCTAAAAGAATTTGCTTTGAAATCCATTCATTTTACTGCTTTAATTTTACCATTTAGATATGTGTACTTTAAAAATGGTTAAATGACTGTGTAATGTGAACAAAAATGAAATAAAACAATCCTATTTGCTCCATATCAAATAGTTTTTTTTATTAAATATCTTGTCTTGCTTTGCTCAGCAGTTTTAAGTGAACCATAGCCCATACTAGATGCATATTGTATAGTTCTTACATAAGTCTCCTTGTTGGTCCATTTTTTGTCACTTTGCCACACTTGCCTATGAACAATCAAAAACACAAAATTTAGATGGTGTTTACAAGTGACATACCTTTAGTACACTTATAAAATGTTTATGGTTGTTGTTATGTTAATTAGAGTAGAATTGTTCAATTTTAATGTAAAATGTGCCAAATGTTTCATTTTTAACCATTTCAACAAAAATATAGAATTTATTTTGGATTGGGTCAAAAAGTGAATAGAAAATAATGAAGTTTTTACCATAAAATCAAAGTGAACAAAATTTTAACACCAATATCTGGTTATGAAAGTATTAATTTATAAAATAAGATTTCAGAAGAAATAATTTAAATTATACTCTTTATACTCAATCAAAAAATTAATAAAATGGGCTTTTAAATTTACACTATTATAAATTTCCTTATACTTTGGCACATTTCTTGAGAATGAAATGTAACAGAAAAGAAATGCCAAATAACAAAAAAAAAACCAAAACAAAAGAGTATTTTTTGTGTTAAAGGTAGTACATAGAGCTAAGATGTGGTCTACTGTAAAACTTGTGTCTATTTATTATTACTAAGAATATTTTCTATATTGTGATAATGAATGTTGAAATAAAAATGAAATGAAATTTACATTGTTGTTGTAATTATCATACAATGATACTAATTTACAGGAATAGAGAAATACTGTTGTTAAATTAATACCTAAAGACTGATCTTCTTATAAATGTCATCAGAATAGCTAATTAACTCCTCACCAATAAAAAAAATCCAAAACACTGAAACAAGAGTCTATTGGAAAAATTGTTCATGATTGATCGATTGGTGTAGAACATCATGTAATATACCAGCTATATCCTGCTGTAATCATATATTTTCAATAAAAATCTACAATAAGACATAAATTACTTTGAAGAAAATATATGAAATTTGATTTTTAAGCATGATGTCACTACTTAATGGATATTCTCCCATGTACCATTGCAACAGATGCATATTTATACCTTGTCAAATCCTGAACAAGCATTTCTTTACTGAACATTCTACACAGTCAATGACCACAGATAAAGAAAGTATTATTTTACATATTCAGGTTTTATATGTGGGGCTTTTAGAGCTTTTCAAAAGGAGTGGTATTTCACTCTTATTGAAGGCCATAGGGAATCCTCTCAATTTGTAAATAACATTTGTTTTTCTGTGGTTGGAGTGCAGTCTCTCTGACATTTACCCCATATCATTTCATTTTCATATTTATAAGTAAACAAAAGAATAAGCCATAGGGGCAATAGGGGATTAAATCTTTCTCACAGGAGGTTTACGTATTTAATACAATTTGCACAGTTTACTCACAAATGCTGCTTCAACAATTTTAATTTTAGTTTGGTACAAAAAATTCTAGACAGCATTTTATTGTACCTGAGCTGTTAAATGTTTATCGGCCTGGGTGGCCGAGTGGTCTGGGTAGTTGATTTGAACTATCATCTATACTGCCCGACTTCTTGCTGACTTTGTTCCATAAAAAACAGCTTGAGTTTAACTAGCATGCATGTGATAAGGTTTGTCAGTTACCTGCTAAAGGTCGCGGTTCTCTCCGGGTACTCGTCTTCCTCCTCCAGTAAAACTGACCACAGTCTGACATATGACTGAAATATTCTTGAAAGTGGCATTAAACACCAATCAAACAATATTTTTTTTATAGATTTTTCTTTTTTCTAATTGAAAAGTTTCTAATTTAATATCAAAACAATTCCCAAGCAAATGATTAAAAAGAATGTATAAAAAGTAAAACTACACAATGGCCAAAGTCAAACCCCGGAAAAAAAACTATGACCAAAGGAAATCAAACCTCCTGGCCAGCGTAAAAACATTATGTATGCTGCCCCCTTTCGTATTACAAAGCAAACATTAATAGTAGTAATTCAGAACTTATTTGTAGTAAGCATTGGGGCCGCATGCATACCTTTGAATGAATTTATTTTTCAAAAGGGGAAAACTGTACAGATACGTTCCTGAATTGTTACATTTAATTTTTCTTTAGATCCATTATTCATATGACATGATTTCACTTGTAGGGTTGGGCGATAGTTTAGACTCTTCTTGAACTGGTATAGGCGAGATAACTCAAGTGAATTAATGTGAGTTTGGATCAGTGATGACCTGTGACACTCCTTCCGTCATTCTTTATATTTATGACCTGTCATATTTGAATACCTCATCTTTCTTTTATAAATATGCATAATACATGTATATGAGAAATGTACTTCGCGCTAAACACCGAAAAAAGTGTGTTTTTTTTCTCGTGGACGTGAAATATGGGGAATGCCAGTTTGCAATAACCTGACTCGCATGTTAGAAATCTGATCAATATTTAAGAAAAATATTCCTAAATAAAACTAGATAAGTGGGATCCCAACCCTCCCCAACGAGTTGTCAAAGGAAAAAAATATTCAAAAATGCTTGGAATAACTTTTTTGCTCTTATTTAAAGGAATCATAAGCTGTTGCAATTGTTATCCCAATACACAATAACCAGATTGTCGCTGAAAAGTATTTTAAGCAGCAAAATACTGAAGGCATTCGTTTTGCGGCTAAGTATATCTTCCGCGGCATTCTTATCATTGTGTATCGAGATATGAGGGGATCAGCTAACCACGGAGCAGATAGCACTGTTGATCGTTGTAAAGGGGGTCAACTCGAACAATAAGAAGCACAGGCGACAGTATGTTTGTGGCGTCTTCTTAACAGCCAGTCACAGTGTAATAGACAAAACACCATCCTTAGTGTAGTACGAGCTCTTTAAGCCAGAAAATGTTGAAGTTAACTCTGTTGTTAGAGGTAAGAGGTATGGGTAGTGACAACATATAAAAATAGGAGATATGGCATGATTGTCCATGAGACAGCCATCCATTAAGTGACAGTAGAATTTAAACTTCTACAGGTCCCATTATGGCCTGCAACAATAAACCAGAGTCTATTCCATAACGGAAGCTGTAAAAGGCCTCGAAATACAAATTGTGAAACTATACATAAAACACGACAATCGACTTAATTTAAAGCAAAAATGGTGAACATATAACAATAAATGACTAATAAAACAACGACAACCACTGAGCTACAAGTTCCTGGAATTGGACAGAACATTTGTATGTGGCGGGGATAAACCGGTTGGTGAGCGCTCAAACCCCCCTAACCTGGAACAGTGGTGTGACAAAACAACAGTAAGAAACACACTATAAAAAACGGTTGAAAAGATTTAAACACTTGAGATCGATACTGGAAACCATTAACAAATATAATTAAAACTTAATACAAGATACAACAAAAGTATCGACCTCAAAAGTGTACTCGCAGTTGCTGCATGCTAGTTAAAAACCCAAAAGCAACCGATCAGGAAACCAAGATTTCCCTTACTGCGGTATCAATTTAAACACTTCCAACTGGATTTAGTATTTAAATATCATTAGAAGTCAAAGAAAAAAACATAGGTTGTTCAAAGCCGGTAAATTCCATGGACATTATTTAAAGCCCCTTAACCATGGGTAGATTGTGTGGCAGCAAAACTCCCTAGATACTACATAGACCCTTTCAACATCTAGACGCTTTCTTCTTAACATCAACATCATTCCATTGTATAACATTATCAAAACTCAATCGTCAATAGAATCATTCCATCGCTGTAACATTCTCATTACCCAATCCTTGGTAGAAACACTCCATCGCTGTAACATCCCAATCCTTGGTAGAAACACTCCATCGCTGTAACATTTTCATTACCCAATCCTTGGTAGAAACACTCCATCGCTGTAACATCCCAATCCTTGGTTGAAACACTCCATCGCTGTAACATTCTCATTACCCAATCCTTGGTAGAAACACTCCATCGCTGTAACATCCCAGTAACATCCCAATCCTTGGTAGAAACACTTATCGCTGTAACATCCCAGTCCTTGGTAGAAACACTCCATCGCTGTAACATCCAAATCCTTGGTAGTAACACTCTATCGCTGTAACATCCCAATCCTTGGTAGAAACACTCCATCGCTGTAACATCCCAATCCTTGGTAGAAACACTCCATCGCCTCAAAGCATAATATTTGATAACATTATAAACACCCAATATTTGATACACATACTCTATTGTACATTTTAACAAAAGGAATTCGAAGATAGATACCAAAGGGACAGACAGAAAGCATTAAGTCGGAGGACAGACAAGACCATGGTCTTTTGGTATCTTCGAATTCCTTTAAATCACCCAAACGGCTGTAAATTTTAAACAACAAATCTATGATAGAAACACTTCATCGTTTTCATATTCATTTCACATTCCGAACACTAAATCTTTGATAGAAACTCCCCATTTTTATGTTCTGAACTTTGATGGAAACACTCCGCATTTTTATTATTTTCCACTGTCAAAATTTAACTGAAACACTCAATTGTATTTACATTCCCAACAGCAAATCTTTAACCGAACCACTCTGGACATCGTTTTAATATTCTCAAGAACCAATATAGGATTGTAACACCTAATCGTCACCTATCCCTTGATAAAACACTCCATCGATTTAACATCTTTAACCCCGACCTGTTATTGAAACACCCCATTCTTTTAACAATTTAAGCATTCAATAGCAATCTTTGATAGAAACAATCCAAATTCGCATCAAAAACAAGTCTGTGAAAGAAAAACACTCTATCAACACTGACAGCAACCACGCACGATTTACATGTACCTGCCGGTACCTAGCAACCTTAACCCAGGCAACTCTCACAGAGGCCACATATTCACGACAGGATGTGCTTTTGCAGGTGTTCAAACACCTGACAAAGACTCTAAAAACCCTATTTCTGATCTAAAGTGGCTAAAATGGAAATGTGAAAAGGATAAAATCTGTAAACTTTGTACAGGTTCCCGCAACAAAAATGTTTTTCCTAGGATCCGAAATAATTAAAGGTTTTTATAAAGGAATTATTTGAAAAGAAAAATATTTATAATTTAGAACATCGCAGCATTTTGCGAATGTTCAGATATTATAAACCGTTCACAGGGGCACAATTTTTTTTATAAACGAATGACATAAACACTTTACTAGAATAATACGTAAATACCATTAACCGGTTAGAGTTTTTTATTTAGTTAGTTAACATTATGATGTCTTGTCTTCTTGTTTCAATTAACATTAAAGAATTTAAAGAGGAAAAAATACATGTTCATAAAAAGAAACAATGAGGAAGGGTTACCTTATTAAGCAGACTTCTGTGCTAAAAGACCACATTAATATCCCATAACACGGAGTAAATTATTCCTTTTAATTTCACATCTGACCACAAATGTTTTCCCAGAATCTTTTATATCGGAGACAGTGTAGTACCGACGGATAATGTCGGAATTATCTACACAGTCAACTAAAATATGTTTAATGGTATGGCGACAAAGTGCACTTTTTCATATTAAACAAAAATCTTAAGCCGAACGTTAATCACATACAGACATCTGAATATATAATTTTCGCGAGTAATATGATTAAATATCTCACTTAGGGATATATAGATGCTTTCAAAGTACTTAAAACGATTGATACCCGGCAGTGAACGACCTTTAATATTTAAACAGTCGTTCATATGTTTCCTGAACTATCATTAAGTTTTTTATGTGTTGCATTTTTGTTATGGGTCATCGGCAATCAGGGAAACATCAGTTTTGTTCATTACGGATATTGCTGGCATAGCTTTTCCATACTAATAGTATCTTGAAAATATGAAATGGGATATGGTTTTCATCCTGTGGCCCAATATTGATTAAATATAAAATGGAATCTCGATTTATGCTTAAAAGTCACGTTTCTATAAAAACTTGTAAGGATTTGAAATTACGCGTTATAATATTGTCTGCTTTATTTCAGCAGAGATACGGCGGGATAACTGATTTCAGCAGAGATACGGCGGGATAACTGATTTCAGTTGAGATACGGCGGGATAACTGATTTCGTTATAATATGTTGGCTGTTTCTACTTCAAATAGAATTGCATTATGTGCCTCAAAGTGGAAAATGAAAACTAACTATTTTGAAAGTTATATACGCACAACGAAGAGCTGAGGCAGAGATCATTTGATTTTCTGGGGTGGGGGATTTGAGTTTTTTAGAAAAAAATTCTTTTCTCTGTCCCTGATTTTTGTAAAATCTGGTCAGTGTCTGGATTGAAAAATATTCTGGCACATTGTCTGACCATTGGAAAAAAAAAAGAAATTTTCTTACATTAGTTATATACGAAATAAATAATCCCCCCACAAAAAATCAAATGGTCCATGCCTAAAGGAGTAGCGAGATGATCAATATAAAGATTTAAAGGGATTTCTATCTTTCTTAAATATGTTAACATCTAATGTAACCATTTAATGTAAACGATATAATGATGTCAATGTCTTGGCTTATTAACCAAAAATAGCTGAAATGGAAGATTGTCTGTGTTTTATACTTATTTCTATAAGATTAATTTATTGATTGTTTGGTGTTTAACGCCACGTCGGCAGTATTTCAGACATATCGCGGCGGGAACATACACAATATGTACTAAAATTAAATCAAAAGTAAGATATTCAGTACTAAAAGTTTTGGTATATTAACAAATAAAAATAGTCTTACAAGTCAACAGATTTGCTAAAAAAATCACAGATATAAGTTTATATTAGATCAAAATTAAACATAATATATAACATAATTACAAAGCAAACTTCAAATAAACAGCAAAATTAGTATTGACCTATATTTGCGATCTTTTAAATACTTTAAAAGTTTGTCGCCAGCGACGTTTGTCAATAAATCTTTTATATCGGAGACTGATAATGTCGGATTTGTCTTCACAGTCAACTAAAATATGTTTAATGTTATGCCGACATTGACACAGGATACACACGGGAGTCGGCTCACCATAAAAAATGTATGAGTGAGTCGTCCTAGTGTGGCCAATGCGGCATCTAGTTAAAACAACTTGATCTCCACGGTTCCTACCAGATGTATAAATATTTTGACCGATGGTTGGCTGTATTTCATGCAACTTATTATTTACCTGCAAATCCTACTCAAAAATTTAAGAATATATTTCACGATTGAAGATTAATAATCAGTATATGATACAGGCAGAAATGTTCCGGGGTCATTAAGGGCGTTTTTCGACTTCTTGTCTAAGACTGTGTTCCCCCAGATATTAACATGACTCGGTATCCAGAAAAATACAATCTCTTTTCCTAAGCTGACAAGTCGTTTACAAAATTCAAGTATGTGCAAAATTAATGGGTTTTTGTTTTTTTCACTCATCCGAATAGAATAAATTAAACGCGTCTTTATCAAAATATTAAGTAGTTATTGTGTGTGCTTATATTTGGATCAAAAAATAAATATACAATACATGTATGTGCATTGTCAGAAAATATCACTTTTTTGTACTTGCTTTAGAAACGGGTAGTACATCACGAGGCTTCGTCGAGAGTTTTTACCCGTTTCTTAGCGATTACAAAAGAATCTTTCTAAGTTACTTACAGTTAGTTATTTTATCAGCATTTCATCATTTAAAAACTGGCATTAGAGTTACTGTTAAACAAACCATTCTAGAGGTGTATCAAATGTGGATTCTAAAAAGTACCAAAGATCTGTTTAGAATGCCTCAAATCAAGGTTCTTTTCCTCTTGCAGCAGAAAATAACTGATTTTTCAATATTATGTACCACTATTTCCCATTCAAAACTCAAATGAAAATTGTAAGCTTTGCTTTACCTTAGTTTTCTTATAAAGACATCAAACGCAGGTACAGATATTTGGTTCAAGTACAGGAAAACCCTCTTTTGTTTTTCACTACTCTGTTTATAATACAAAGTACTCTGAAGATGACATTTGTAGAAAGCTCGATTTCTTGATTGACAACATTTTTGTAATAGTTGGCGGAGGTGCACGTGTGTTTCATCAGACTGTCGGCATTCGAATAGGGGCCATCTACTCTTCCTTTATTTGCATGAAGCTGACTTCATACAGAGTCTTCTGCAGAGAAAAGAGAAGGTCTGCTTCATACCTTGACTTACATATAGAAATTGACAGTAAGGGCGGATTAATACGACAATGGAGATGACTGATTTTCCCATCGTAAACTTTCCTTTGCCGGTTGTTACTAACACCGATTGCGACTATACGCCGGTTTTGTCTGACAGCTGCCTCTTGTGGAACAGGAGTTGCAAATCCTTCCGGAGCATCAGAACTATGTTTGTCTTTCTTTCTTTTTTGTTGGCCAAGGTCTTTTCTGTCTTCTGAATTACCGATTTCTTTATGCTCCTCTGGTATCTTCGAATTCTTTTTATATTTTCCGGCAATGTACATGTATTGTTTTTATCCTGCAATTCTTAAAAGATAAATAAATGAATGATTGTAATAAATTGTCGAATTTAGGTGGTTTTTATTGGCTAAAAGTGGTCTTAGCGAACCAACATTTTTATAAATGAAACTTGCACGGAATAAGCTACTTTTAAGCACCGTGAGATTTTCAAGTCGTTTGTTTTGTAGAATTTTGTCTAATAATGTTTTTCTAAAGCATTATTTTTCCATTATAATGTAGGTTTCTAAGAGTCAATTGTTTCATATTTCAGACAGTGTTTCATGGCGTGTAAGATAAAATGCCGATTTATATTTATAGAAATAGAACTAATAGCGATATTGGTCATATTTTAATATAGATGTTTTTAAATCGGCTGTTGTGAAATCCAAAATATTGACCTTTTAAAATTTATTCGATATACAAACAAAAACTAAAAATCTGTGATTGTGGTCAGTACGAAAAACTAATATTATAATCTAATTATGTTCATCTAAGAAAAGCCAGAATTGTTTTCTAGCATTATATCCCAGTGTGACTCAGCTGACCGTGATAAATGTAACAACATGGCTTTCCCTTTAGGATTCAGCTGTTATCAGGAAGACGTAAACAATAAAGTAAGGGTGATATTTGTAAAACAAGCTCGAAAATATTCAATCTTTATCTGTCATGTTTCAATAAACCATTTTCTCCTGAGAAATCCGTTATTTGGAATACGATAATCATATATATGTATCAGGTTTGTTCTCCATAATGACATACCAAGACATTCGATTTCCCTGTTGAATTACGATTAAAAAGTCTTTCTCAACCGGTTTAAAGATATCAAAATTAGCATTTTTCTCTCCCATGAACTTGTTGTATCAGGTATCGTATCAGGTATCGTTCAAAGTGTATAAGTTCAATCTTTACCTCTGGCGTTACGGCTGCTAAAATTTAGCTAAATGTGAAATATTGAACCTTATTTTGTTTGAATATTCATTATCAAACAGTGATGGAAAATTTTTCATATCTGAGCTGTTGAATTTGAAACTGATAGAACATCACACACACACAGTGTTTTGTCTGCTACAGAAAAAGGAAAGACAGCTTATAACAAAAGTGAGTAAAAGAAGCGTTTGTTAATTGGCAAATAATATTCTACAGGTTTTTAAGTATCTTGTAGGAACAATGAAAAGCGAAATTTGACCATTCATCAGATGGGAACAAATGTTTAAAAAATTCGCCGTCGGCTTATATATCAATTATACAAAAAATAAAGCAATAGGGATCTGATTTTAACGTATCATTAACTGAAAGGCTAAATATTGTCAAAGAAGTTTTGCATTTTATTGAACTTTAATATGTTTTAAACAGCCATCCTAGCTAAATTTCTGTTTGAAAGAAACTCAAACACTGTGACATTTTTTGACATGATAATCATACAGATTATATTTATTATTTGTATTATCTGTTCGGCCATCATACATATTGTTCAGCGTTAGCGGTCTTTAACACAACTTACCATACCTATTTAAGCAAATATTTACATTTATTAACGTGTATTATTTGTTAGTAGAACCCCCACCCACCCCGAACCCAAAAAGAATTTGCAATCTTACACAATAAAAATAATTTTTAGTGCAGTGTTCTGTGATGTATAATTTTTAATCAGACTTTTCAATAAATTTTAATGTTTGATAAGATAACCGGAGGTTTTCATTCGGCTACAATTTTGTAGATTTATGCAAAAAGCAAGACAGTCACGTTCGGTCAGTGATTTTGGGGCTAAGTAAACCATTAGCTTATTACTTATTTACACAAACACTTGCTGGCAATTTCGGTTATTTCAGTCTAAAGGTTAATGTTTTATAAATTATAAAACAGCGTTTTTGTAAAGGTATTTATTACAAGAGACATTTATACTTGGAATTATTATACAGCTGTAATTTCAATCCAATAAAAATGTTTCATTTTAAACGCGTAACAATACAATATTATTCCACATTGTGTACACAGACTTTCCATATTTTTGCCGTATTCGACGTCCCGAAAAGTCCGTATTTTTTCCATATTTTACGTTACCAAAGGGAGATTACTTTTACAAAAATGTCGTCTGCAAGTGACGTCGCAATGTCGTTCTCTGCTTGGGGAAGATCATTCAGAATTTTTTGGAAGCACAAAATAAAAAACAAAAATGATGTGGAAAGAATCAGACGTTGGTGTTCAACCTCATTCAAATTTTAATGATCTATTCACTTTGACGGTATATTTTCAAGAAATAGAGTATTAAAATATTGAACCTTTATTTATCGTATTTTTAATTCCAATATGTAAGCTTAATGATAAACATGTTATTATACATGTATATCTACAATACAAAGCTTAATGATAAACATGTTATTAAACATGTATATCTACAATACAAAGCTTAATGATAAACATGTTATTATACATGTATATCTACAATACAAATTACATTGTACTTGTTCGTATTGTATTGAAACCCCGCCGAAGGTTCCTCGTCCAATACGGGTTAATACGTACTCGTACAATATAATTATGTATTATACATATAATTGTACAATAACCTTTTAGTATTTGCAGTATGATACATGTACATAGCTGAAAAGTTTGTTTGTGGTTACATACGATCACTATAATAATATCACTAGAAAGTTTCACTGTTCTTTGCAGTTGGTTTTGAATTCATATTATTAATTGATTTTAAATCTAACAGAAGATTGTCATTTGTAACATCGCAGAACAAAACACAATACTAAAAAGTCAAAAAAGATACTAAACAGTCAATATATAATTGTCAATTATTCATTAATTGTGGCATATTTAAATAAATGTAGTACATACTAGTGTCTATGAAAGTGTCTCAATTATTAAGTTTCATAATAGTACTACTTTTAAGATGTTGATGATATAAACAACATTAAGAAAATGGTTTAATTTACCTGGATGAGATATTTTGTAAAAACATGTTTATTTCTGCACTACAGCATCTGTTAACCTTTCGTAATATAGAAACTTAAGAAAGTTTGAGGATATCTAAGGTAGTTAAAAAAATAGATATCAAAGAGAGTTTGGAGAAATTTCTAGGTGGTCCAAAAATAGATATCAAAGTATCCAAGGCGGTCCCTATTTCTGTTTTAGAAAATAGACATCAAAGAACAGCCTCAATATGTATAACCTTTGATGTCCTTAAAGTCAGTGAACTCATCTGGTAAACATTTCTTTTGATTCGCAAAAAAAGTATTTATTTTCTTTCCTTGCATTCTGTATTTCTGACTTAAAAATGGGGGTAAATCATTTGCAAATACAAAATTTATAAACATTTTTATTGCAGGAATAATTGCTTTTTCTATATATTTATTCTAATTCAGTTTGAAGTCAACAGATACGATTTTTAAATACAGTATTTTTTTTAAATACGACCCGAAACAACTACAATATTTTGTATGAACAAAGCATCGCATTTTCTACGCCTTGGGGGAATGGACATATGTCAAAACTGATTGCCAACAATGATGGCGTATTTTTTAAGTTCTACTTAACATCAGAAATGGTATATATATACCTAAATACAAGTCTTATGTAAGCCAATCCAGTGCAAAATACCCATGCGAGAGATCAAAAGTGCAGAGTCCAAAGAGACAAGAAAAATCACAAATCAGTAATAATACAACAATATTAAATATATAAGTACGAAGTTATTAAAATCAAGTACAAGTCCATATGTATATTTTACAATAATTTGATGAGGCATGAAATGTTCAACCTCTTACAGAATTGTTTGTTTAAATTTTGATATGATTGTCGAATCCTCAAACACAAGACTATGAACTAGTATTCAAAGTATGACCATTTTAAAAAGTACACTCTAAGTTACGAGGAATTACTTTTCCTAAAGACTTTTTATGGTAAACTAAAGCATGAGAATACTGTTGTAACTTTCGGATTTTTCTGTAAAACTTTATCAGTACATGATAGGTATAGGGACCAAAAGTAAGTACATGTAGGGTCCTAAACATCGTTCATTGTATATGTAGAGACCGAAATATCGGTACAGGTCGGGACCAAAACATCAGTACAGGTAGGCACCAACACATCAGTAACAATAGAGTGACAAACACATCAGTTCAGTAGGGGTCCAAAACATCAGCACAGGTAGGCACCAAAACATCAGTAAGGATAGAGACAAACACATCAATACAGTTAGGGTCCAAAACATCCGCACAGGTAGGCACCAAAACATAAGTACAGGTAG
>JAULBM010294500.1:0-15375 GCA_032357055.1 Geukensia granosissima | reverse complement strand
GTAGAGAATTAAAAACTCGGCGCAACTTAAAATACATCCTGATTGCTAAAAAGTATTATTGCAACTTACTTGCACTTATTTCAATCTACAAAATAAACACCATTTTATGAGACTACGGCGGACATTTTTTCTTCCATTACGTTTTTTCCCATTCCAACAAACTCTGACATAGAGTATAAACACAATGAAAGTAACTACTTTAAATATAAAAACCATGTTTGATTGTAAATCATTAGACTATAGTTGTGTATTCTTTGTTTTGCATTCATGAGTTGGTAAGTTTAAGCATCTCCACTTTAAAAAAAAACAAAAACAGAAAATGATGGCAGTTAATTGTATGTGATTTTTCTCTACTGCCTTGAAAGCCAAAAAACTTCATTTAAGAACTTTTGTAAATGTTTTACATTCAGCTAATGAGAGTAAAAAACATATTTAGGTTTAATGTTTTTTTTTAAAATGCTTCTTATTTTCAGTCAAAAAAACTGTTTTTCAGTGTTTGTGTGTTTTCTAGTTTTTATAATATTCCATCTAATGCAAAATACAGAAAAACAAAGGACACAGCCTCATTATTTGATAATATCACACTTTTGTCTACATAAACATACTTGTGACTCTCTTGTACTTAACATAGGTGAATAAAAAACTGCTCCATGTAACATTTCAAATTCTTATTCTCAAATACAATATATCACAATTAAGAAAATACATGTCCACATAAATAGAATTGATTATCAATAATAATTTCCATATATATATATATCCAAGGATTTGCACATGAAATGTGAATGGTCCTATAGGACATAGTCATGATTAGCTAAAAGAGTGTCACATCCTGTTTTGTTTTTAGGTGGAATGCAATGGCAAATATTCCAACTTCTTGATATAAAGCCAAGGTAAAAAAAAACTGTGGATCCACTAACCTTACTAACTCAAAGTCATGTCTGCCATTTTTAATCTAATTTTACCTTATGTAAAAATGCTGGGTTTTATTGGTTGAAAAAATGATATTTTTACAAAAACAATGTTGATTACAACTAGCCAGGTATTTGCTCCATGGCATTTACCAAGTATCAAAGACACATGAAAATTTCTTTGTCATAAATGGGTTTAAAACATTAATTCTAACTTATATCAAAAAATGCTTTTTGATTGGTCTAGGAACGTGATATTTTTAACAAATACAACATTGTTTACAACTAGCGTGGTATTTGCCAAAAAAAAATACCCTGCTGCACAGCATCTTGAAAAATCTGAGTCATGTATGTGTTTTAATGTTTGCACATTTGGAAGAATGAAACATATATATCATGTTGTGTTGGGATATTTTAAAAAAATACAAGTCTCAAGACATTTTTTTCTTGCCTTTGGATCTGGAATTTTTTGTCCCTCACATTGTATATTTGACCAAAATTTTTTATTTGTAAGTGGAGATATAAGTTTAATTTTGGGCCTTATACATATCTAAACAGAAGACAGCAGTTGTCCATCCACACATATATGCTTTATGCCTAGAACATTTATAAGCACCATGTGTTTTTGCTTTTTCATATCACACTTTGAACTTTTATCATAAAAAAATACTTAGATACTGATAAAATACTTACAAATAATTTTTCTGTGTTAAGGGAAAAAATTTTTTATTTGATAAAAAGTTCTCATCATATGTAGAGAAGAGAATTAAAAGGTCAACTATCCTCAATAACTGATGCAAAATATCTATGCTAAAATTGCTCGCTTAAAAAAAAATCTTGCAGTATAAGGAAGGACAGCTGATAACATTGACTTGATCATCACATATCAATAGTAATAGGCCTTATCAAAGTGGACTGTTTTAGGAGAAAGGGTAGACGTTCCACTATCTTTAGTGTTAGGCCTTTTCTTTGACTTAGGTGATAAAATAGGTGATGGTTGCTTAGCAGACTTTGAGGGAACATGGGATCTTTTCTTCTTGGGGTTCATCCAAGACCCCACTGAACTAAAAGAAAATGGAAGTTTAGGCCCATGTTGATTGTCAGAATTTGGTTCAGATTGTAACGATTGTAAACTTTTACTGTCGGTAGAAACTTGATCAGACAGCAGACTAGAAACATCATCTTTACCAATTGTAGACAAATCAGATTGTGATGAATTTTGATCAGTAGAAAAACGGACACCCTTAAGAACTTCTACAATATTTGACTCATCCTTAGCAGGGGCCTTTGGTTTAATTGGATTATAATGACCATAATCTGAATGAATGTTTTCTCTTGGATTGTTCTGTTTTATATGCTGTTCAATTTCAGACTGAGCATGAGCCATATCATATCGACCATAGTCTGAACTGATACCAGCTCTACTAGCAGGAACAGTAAGCTTGTCCTGGTTTTCAGACAATTGTGCCCGTCTGAACTGGTTCTTAACAAGTAAACCATCATAACTAATAAAACCAAATGGAACACTGATGTCGGACCCTGAATTCTCTGAACCAACCTGTTTTGATGGTTTTAAGTTTTCTATTCTGGTATTTTTGTCTTTGGAAGATCCTTCTAAAGAATTCATTAATTTTCTATGTATAACGTCTAGTTCATGTCGCAATTTATTACACTGTTCTTCTAATGGAGGAGTCCTCTTTTTTTCTTCAAAATAACGCTTTTTCCATAAATCTCTAGCTGCAAAAAAAAAAAATTTGATTTAAATTAATTCCTGGTAGACAATTATTAATGTTATTTGTACTTTAAAATTTTTCAGATAATAGCCATTGATCCTCTAAACAAACTTCAGATAAAAAACACAATAACAATGGTGTAACCCATATCAAATCAACAAAAAGTTAATTCAAATTTAATCTTGTTACAACATTGTGACTGACTCAAGTCAATTTCTGGGTTGGACATATTTCTCAGCTTTCCACATATTCATTGTGAAACTTTTGACAGAACAACAATGTACAAATATAGGAGTTATCAGCTTGAGTCTTTCAGTAACTGAAGGGCTCTCTAAAATTCAATGCCATCAGTAAATGAGACCATCACCTTTCAACAATAATCATATTGATTAAAGAATAGTTACTAGAGAAACATTTTATTTCTTTTGGTCTTGTTTTTTTTTTTAGATAAAGTTGTCAACTCGCATGATATTGGCAGGAGCTTACACATATTTTTTGTTTTATAAACTTTGGAATCTTACTGTGAAGACCTTTCTCCTGAGAGGTAGAAATCTGCCAATTTCCTACAAATCCTTCACTATTTATTGACAATAATGATTACCAAAGAGAATTAAAAAAAACTTACTGTCAGCGAAACTCATAAAAGATATCCCTGCTCCCCTGTGGCTTATCTGCCCTTGTTATTAGCAGAGATGAATTTCTTTCCTGTATGTATATGTACACATTATGTTTTATACTTGTGCAAAGTTTCATTGAAATCCATTAAAAGGTCTAGGAAATGGGCTAACAAGGTATGTGGACAGACAGACGAACAGACAGGGTGATTCCTATATACTCCCAAACTTTGCTTGCGGGGGCATAAAAGTATTATTAAAACAACATTTGTTGAAACATAATGAGTGCCCAAGCTATCTAGCATGTTACTGAATTGATCTCTATCCCTATAAAATTTGGTTAGCTTCAATAATTTCTGTGCAAAGGATAAGGAATTTACCCAAAACAGGTACAATGAAAAAGCTACCATTATAAAAATGTAATATGAGGGATTTTTCTCTTTTGAGACTGGAAAAGTTGACATCAATGTTTTCAATCTTTGGCAAAATAAACATAAAGAGCCTTGTAACAGTTTAACAGAGTATTCCTTCTTACATAATGTTGTTATTTAGTCTGACCTAAAACTTTTTTTTATTGATTTTATTTTCTTCTTGAATATCTGAATTCTTAAATTAATTCAACATATGTATACATATTACAATAAATTTTATGGATATATATGTTGAACTTTTACATTTATCAATTTGTAAATCGGATAGATTTGGTATTATGAAGGTGTAAATCTGTGTTGGGTTTAGGTGTAGTATTTCACATGTTCGTATCTATTTGTTTATAGCAATTATTCATGTTTACTGTTCCAAACTTTCGTTTAAACATTTTGTCTTTAATGGTCTCTTTACAGTTCATTAAGCATATAAAATGGGTTTTATCTCTGCAATAAAATCACACATACATAGAGTAATGGGATCTATGCTAATTCATACCTCAGGCATGACAAATTTTTACTATTGTTTAAATGGAAAACATCAATTTTATATATTCCTCATTGAACTGAAAATTTGTAACTAAAGAATAATGTTTTAAACTGCAAATTAAAATTAATTATTTCTGTTGCAGACAATTGATTTAGTTCTGTACTAAAAAAATTACAATTAATTTTTAGTCCCACTGTACTTCAAAGACAACCAAAGCTTTGTAACTACTGCAGAGTTTCCCAATTTCCTTAAGGTAAACACAAGACTGAAAGACCGCTAGACGGAACAGTTATAAAAACAGAAACTGGGGAAATAAGTCAGAAAAACATGCAGGATAAGACTGGAATTCTCAGGTTAAGGGCAAGATGCAATAAGTTTTGATAAGCTCATCTCAACAATGTTCATTATGTGTGAATCTTGAGTAATCTGACAACATAAAAAAAGATTGTGATTGAACTTTATGCTTTCAAGGATATGATTTCTGTATTAAAAACTGCCATTATTCAAAATTTTTGCCTCGGCTAAATCAATTAGATATGTGACCTGTGAGGTCACTAACATTACCCATTGCTCCCCATTTGCATTTTCATATAACAGAAAAGTCAATGTCTTTCTATAAGTAAGTTCAACTATGTGTAAAATCTGGGGGGAAAAATTAACAAAATGCAACCAAATTAGGAGGCACACATCTACAGTATATTTAGAAACATTTAACAAAGTTTCAGATGAAAAGCTGTAAGAGTTGATTACAGAATATGGATATCTTTCTAATTGAATATTAAAGAAAAAAAAGTTCAACTATTCATAAAATAAGGACAAAATTATAGAATGCTGCCAAAAAAGGAGGTGAAAATTTACAATGTAGAAAAAAGGAGGGATATGGTGTAAATATTCATGACACAAAAATCTCATATGTACAAGTAAATTCCAAGCAAAGGAACAGCGCTTTGATTGCTGTTCTTAATGTACTCGGTTTATACGGTAAAGTTTCACACCTCTCATTAAAAGCTGAAGGAGAAGTTAATTACACAAAATACATACCCTCTTCTTGTTTGAACAGATAGACAGACTGAAACCTTTCTGCCTTCCAAACTTTTTTTCTGTGGTGAGGGGTATAATTATTGAAATTAAAAGATGTGAAATTAAAAAATGAAAAAGTCTTGTCAGCCAAGAAGGATTTTTTTTTAATAAGGTATGTTTCAATTTTTGTAGTGCTATTTCACTTTCTACACTATGAAATGAGCAAAAAATTGTGGACTGAAAAATGGGGACATATAAAATTAAGTTTAATTAAAAGAACAACAATCTATGAAAATGTTCCCTAATACTGACCAATATACCCTTGCAATGCTGTTACGCCCTAAAGCCAGTTTTAGATTTCAAATGCGAAAGTTATAAAACGTGCCAAACTTTAAATGTTATTTCAAACCAGATGACATTTCTTCAAATTAATTTGATTGTTAATTTTGGGAATTGGATACAAAGTGAGGATTTTAATTCTTGCTATCTGATATTGTGACAATGAAGTAAAATGTATTATCAATGCAAAGACGTCATTAAAAATCTAGCAAAGTCATTTTTAAAATAAATTGAGGAAAGTTTTATATCAAGATACAAGAGATTTAAATGCTTTAAAAACCGTAACATAAAAATTCAAATTATACTTCGAGATTAAAAACTATGATACAATATTATGTTGTGGTTACTGTTAACAAAGTAAAGTTGAAACAAGCACAAAAAACCAGGATTTTCATTAATGTTTAATTATGTTTAATAGGATTGAACTTAAAACACCTGACGGAAAAGTGTCTCTCTGCACAAAAACCTGCATGAAAAAATCTTCTGTTAAAGATAAAAAATTGCTTACAATTCCTTGACCGACAATAAATTTCCGACAGTAAACTGCATAAAAGAAAGATTTGAAAAGCAAACAAATTGCCATTATTAAAGAGTGTCTACACAGGAGTAGGTTCTTTAAGCCCCATATTTGGCCCAAATATTAAATTTTATGACACAACAGTAAGTTGTTGTGAAAATACTGTTAAAAAACTGCCTTTTACTAATTTATATCTTATACTTACATCTTATATATTTGACAATATTTGGAAAAAAAAACAAGGCAAACTTAACACTTAAACAATTATGTAATATTTTCTGTACAAATCCCAAATTTTTTAGGTGTTTTGTTCAAAAAGATACAAGCGCACAAAAACATCACAAAGATATTTTAGCCAATTATTTGTATTTGAAATATTTTTAATTGTGCAAAGTTTGGTTAATGTATTTATGGAATCTAAAATCCAAAAAGTTGTATCAACTTTTGAATCAGATTAAGTAATTTCTTAGTATTTTCACATTTAAAGTGATTTCGGTGCCATTTGATCGTAGTAGAGCAAATTTAAGAATAGCTATTACTTTGGAAATTCAATGTTTATTTTTTAATACAAGTGCATCACAATACAGCAAAAACTGACTACCCATTTAATGTATATCAGTCATACATTTTCTTTACGTCAATCCCTTATTATTCCCTTATTATATATAGTCTCTATTTCTCACATACACTGGCTTGTACCTGGTACTTAACAACAATAAAGAGACAAAAAAAGTCCCATTTTTACTATGGGAATTTTCTTAAAATGTCATCAAAATTGTTTTGTTTTAATGTTAGATGTAGGTAATAAGATTAAAAACACCATTCTTCAAAGTTATTCATGAATTTTAAAGTACACTCTCTGGAAAGCACATGCACTCCTAGAATACAATAGGGTTAAATGTTATGTTCATGATTTTACTAGTTCATACAAATTCAAATTGAGAATAGTGTAAGTTTTCAACACAGACCAATTACCTCTGTATTTATCTACATTTCATAACAAATATTGACCTAGCATGATCATCCATAGCTTATAATTGAACATCATCAATAATCTTAGTAAATTGATAGCTCTGTCCCTTTCATTGAGCCACAGAGAGTCTTCATTAAACTTTAGATGTGTTTCTACTGGCGCTGGGCCAATATGAACACAGAGAACATTCGATATGAAGAATTCTTTAATGCACAGGAACAAACTGACGAATATTTTAATGTTTAGCAATAGTAATTCAATTTTAAAAGAAAATAATCAATGTAATACAATATTGATTTTCATCCTAAAGAAACGATTTCATCTTTAATCTTTTAATACAAATTCTTTTAATATGTTTGGTCATTGTAAATTGATCCTAGCTACCACTGTCTGGTCATACATCACTGATAATCTACTATCAAAATCATTCTTTTCTCCATTTCAGAACCCATAAATTTACGCTATGTATAGAGTGCCTAAGTGATGTTTCTAAATCTCTTAAATTTATTACTTGTGTCTGACACTAAAAACACAAGTTTACAAATTCTATACCTAAAGTGTTTTATTTTAATTCGTGTTCATACGAGTACTTTTAGCTCAAGACAAGCAATATATATCTCTTAAACATGCTGTCAAATTTGTTACAGTTGTATTTCATTATAACCACAACGAAATTTTGAACACTTGAATAAGACTTTTAAAGGTTAAAACATGCTTTCATATCTTTTAAAAAGATTTGTTAAATCCAAATTGATTTAGATTTCTTCTAATGGTACCATGCATTTACCAATTAAGTCTGTCTGAATGCTTTTATCTAATGAAAAGAAATAAATGCACCAAAGTTAAAACTGTTTTTTGTATTGTATAATGTTAATTTGCATATGTAATGTTAAGTTTTGAATCGGCAGTCCAGGATAAGTTTGGCTTTATGCCTAAGTGTTTACGTTATTTGAATGTATTTACCATATCCAAAGTTTGAAGTCTTAAATTCAAACAAATAGATACAGATTTGAGAACTGTGTTAACTGAATGTCTGGTATCAAATATTTAACCTGTGGAAATCATAAACATTTAAATTTTACAATTATTAGACTCAAAACTGCTATATATGGCCAAATATACTAAATTTAGGCCATTAAAATATTAATTTTCTGGTTCTCATATCTTTTCAGGACCCAAATAAAAAAAATTCAATCAGGATCTTCTTCTCATAAAAGCTTAGAAAAGGATAACCCACTGGCTTTTTCAAATTTAGTCAATGCAAAAAAAAACAATAACAAAAAAAAAATTTTCACTTATCTGCAATAAAACCAAAATGCTTTCCTCTCTCATAATATTTACAGAACTTGACAAGGGAATAAAAGAAGTAATTTTTTATGGCCTTAAAAATTTATCAAACCACATTTCATCCTATTGCCCCCTTTAATAAATGCCACAATACACCCTTTGGGTCACAAGGTTATGTTTAAGAATGACTGTAGGGACGGATCACAACAGAATGGAACTTATTTATAAAATAATTTGAATGTCACAAGTTACTTTAAATTCTAAGGTAGGTTGCAAGGTCTCCTCTCAGACCCTTTTGGTCCCAGGTCAGATTTGACAATCCCTGGAGTCTCCCCTATTCTATGTTTAATCATCAATTTTTCTAAATTCTAACTGACAATAGTCACTAAGAATTAATGTTTCATACACATAAAATATGTCTATTGTGAAGTTAATAATTATTTGTTTACTTGTATATAATAATGTATGTATTGTAGAAAACAATTTAAAGTTGTAACCCTTTTATCTAATCCTATTGTGTTTAAACAAATATAATATGCTTAAATTAAACTAATGCTTAAATGTGGCCTAAAGAATTGTTAAAATCATTTTTAGGCACATCAAGTCAGACTTTTTCTTCTTCAAAATTTCACAAATAATTTTACTGTGAAAAGATATTTTCCTTCCTTTGCTAGCCAAATTTTTTTCTCTTTACTTATTTTGAATCAATATATTAATGTTTAACCATTAAGTTAAATGGTTGATCACTTACAATACCCATCGTGTCACATCCCCCTTTTACATGTATAAATGTAGAGCACAAATGTATACTTAAGCATGTTGCTATTGGTCTAAAACAGAGAGATATTTTTCTGAATATCTAAAATCTTTCCTATAAAATTATTGATTGATACCACTTACCATGATTGCGTCTATTCTGTGTTTTATTCTGCATTAATTTAGCTTTCTTGACTAATTCTTCCCGTTGTCTTTCTACAGCTCTCCTTGCCTCCCTGGCTGCTTCTAATTCTTGTATTAACCGTTTTTCTGATAAAAACAAAATTTCATGTTTGTTAAATACCCATAAAATTTCAAAGACCAAAAATATCCCGTTGCACCATCTTCATTGAAAGAGTGCAAAACTGTGCACAGTGATAAAAGAGTTCCTCATTCCAAAAAAGTAACAGAATTGAAACAAAAGGCAAATACCCAGAAGTGTCCTTCACTCAACATAAAATGGACCATTCTGTCACACAGAGTACCAAATATAAACACTGATAGTCTATAGACAACTTACAACTGCAAGGAGAGAGAGTGTTCAAATGCTTTTGAGAAATTGGTCTAAAAATCTTTATTTTTCAGGATAACAAAAAAAAAATATATGGTAATCAACACAGAGGTACATTTTCTTTAAATGAAGACATTTTTTCAAAAGATAATAAAACTCCCAAACTGTTCTGCCACAGCAAATGATTGTTTGTTTCACATAGGATTGCAGGTCAGAATGTTCAACAGTGAACAAACCTGATTTTGTGGACATAAAATGAAATTGAAATAGATTGCTTTACTGTAACTGTGTTCCTGATACTTAGGATGGAAAATGATACTGCCTGGCAAAAATGACATCGGCAGACATCTAAATGTGTCGTTATAACTTGTGTCTGTTGTAAAAATGGGGGTCTCTGTAGAACAGTCAATTTAAACAATTCCAACCCAATTGGCCTTTCACACCTAGAACCTGTTCAAAAACAAGCATCAAAAGTAGGAACCCAGCTACAGTAAAGGGGTCTATTGCTTACCAGAAAACAAAAATACTAAAAAGGAAAAACAAAGTCATATTCAAAGTTCTCCTTAGATCAGGTCTGCAGTTATAATATCAGTAATACAACATGTTAAAGACTAGCTAAATGTGAACACCCAATAAACCAGTGACTTTGTCTCACCGTCCTCAGTTAAATCTTTCTTTTTAACACTGAGCTTTTTCTTAAAACTCTCTTTTTTCTTAAGATTTGATCGTTGTTTAACAGGTTCTGGTGAAGGTTCCTTAACAGGTTCTGGAGCTAAAATAAATTATAATTATATAAAGGTTTGTGGGCCCAAATTTTGTCATTATGATGTTTTCTGCAAAGGTGTGACAACCAACTTAATTTTTTTTAACTTTGTACAAACTTAGAAAATCCGCTGGCATAGAAGTTTTTGAAGCATAGAACTAATGATTTGTGACACCCCGTGATTGAAAAAATGCATTTACTCTTGTCAGGTAAACTGTTCATTATCAGATACATTATTGAAGTGCTTAAAAATTTGACACATAATTAATTCCATTTTATTGTTATACTTCCCTCTCACTGGCCCCATTAGATTACAGGTTCTAATTCTATTGCAACTAAATCCTGATGCTGTTGCCATTGGACAAATAGTGAGACCCATTTATACCTGTTAACAGCCTTTTTCCTAACATTTTCAGAACTGAGAATACTAAAAGAAACAATGTAAAAAAACTGTGACCTCAACGCAATCATGCTTATACTAAAACACCTGTTTTATCCTCACAAGTCCTTTCTGTGTTTAGCTTACAAAGTTAGAATGTACTTAATATAAGTAATCCACAAGAAAACAAAGAAATAATATAAAAAAATGGTAAAATTAAGAAAACAGTATAGAATTAGAATGATGCAAAAATCACACAGAACTAAACTTGGCCATGCTGGCATGCCAATTCCAACAGGTCACTTGTTCCTTTCATTCTGATGTCCAGTAACCTTTGAACTTACAACTTTTCTATTTATGACTTACTTTCTGCTTGTTTCTGTTCTTTTGTTAAATTTCTGGTATCTTGATCCTGTGCTGATGAGGAAACATTCATCGGAGGTGGAGACGGAAATCTGTTCAAATCCTGAATTATCAATAAATAAACTTTTGTAGAAACAAAATCTAAATATAAATAATGTCACTGATTTTAACAACAATGCTATACAAAATAACAATGACAAACTATAATGAAAGTGTATGACATCAACTCCAATACAGATGATTTCTTGACATTTTAAAGTATCCAGCATACATTCCTTAAACCATTAAATTTACTACAGGAAAATATATATTTGTCTCAAAGGTACAATTTTATAACACAACTTATTATTCAAGAAAACTATATTTGTATGAAGTTGTATGAAAAAATTGTTCCATCTTGCACATCATCTAAGATTTTCAAGATATAAAACAAAAATATCTTTATTCCTTTAAAAAACAACCTTATGTTAACAAAATTTAAACAAACAAACAAAAAAGGTCTTCTGAACAAAAACTTGTTGTAATATGTTAGAATTATGTAACCAAAAGATACAATTTGCCAATTTTCTGAGGTTGTCAAAAGCTTATAAGGACTATTGAGAAACCATTTAAGTGCATAAAGACTTGTTCCTAAAAGTACACTGTATTTATGTTATGTGTTAATATTTATTCTGTTTGTTAAGAATGTGGTTCGACAGAAAATGACACAAGAGTGATGTCATTGTGATGTTTTTTATTTACAAAACAAACATGCATTTTAAATATTTCAAAATGGTAAATAAAAATGACAAAGAATGGTTTGTTAAATTAATATTCACTGACAATGTTATATTGTTTGGTAAGTCTGAGAAAATGATTTGTTATTTTTACCTATAAGTATAGTTATTTCTTATCAAAATATGGCACTCGTGTGCCAGACCTTGTCTAAATATTGAAGTCTTGTGTAGAATACCTATAGGAGAAATTCAAAACTTACAAGAAAAAAGACAGGAAAAACTTCTAAAAAACAGTAAGTAAAACAGAAGGAACAAAAGCTCAGAGTCCACAATTTCTCTGCATACATGGTTTTCAAAGGACATTGACTAAGTAAGATGAAGTACCACTAGAGAGAATATTTCTGTCTTAAAGTTATATGTTACGAGCATATTTGAGGTTTTTTTTTCAATGATCATGTCATAATAATTTGTTATTTAATGACAGTGAACCTTCATTATACCGCCACTCTATAAAGGCAGTCCCTCACTTATCACCACATTTTTGCAAGGTTTATTTTTCCAAAATTATTATAGTTTCCATGTATATATTGCCTTGATCTATCACAACCCTCATATATTGCCAGTATTTAGCCTGGTTCCAATCGTGGCAATATATCAAGGGTGCACTGTAATGTGTCATATGTAGATTTGAGGGTGTTTTATTGCCCATGACATACAAGTACCAGGTAACTTAAATACTAAAAACCAATAAGAACACAAAAGAAAAAATAACATATAAATTATACAATCTTAGAAAGATAAAATATTCATAACTGACAATCAAGGCACCAAAAATAAACTTTCTTAAATGTCTAATACCAGTAATTGAAATAATATTATACTTTTTTTATAAATTTAGTCCTTGCACAGTACCAATTATTGGTGTGTACCATTTATCACCATCATATGTTATATATGTGGACTGCTTAACAGACCAAATAACGGTTCAAGGCAACCGTGATGTTCAAGCTCTTGGTATATGAGCCACCTAGGTTGGACTATGTATATCTACATCTGTGATGTCCACTGTCTTGAACTGAATATGAATTCACTAGAACATACAGACTGACAGACAAACAAAGACACAAAAATAAAGTATAAACAATGTATCATCTATAAACCAAGGACAAATATTGGTAACCCATCATATAACTTTGTAATTTAGTTTTATAAAACATGCATTTTGTCAAGGTTACAAAATTAGTATGTTGTACTTTAAAAAAAAATACCACTAGTTATTTAAAAAATATTATGTGTGGTCGATGTTACAAAAATTAGTACACAATTTTACATGACACATTAATAACATATTAAAGTTTATGACATGTGAGTCAATTTCACACCTACGATTGTCAGTTCACACTATTTTGTCAGTATTCACACATCTTACAGACTGTCTTGGCTGCTTTTGTGTTTTGTGGTAGTGTAAAACTGGTTTGCCACCCAGATTCGGCTGACTCCCTTGTGGCACCCTATTTTGAGAAGGGAAGCTACTCTGGTGTGGATTTGAGTTTTTTGTCTTGATGTTTCTATTTTCGTTAGGTTTTACTCCATAACTTTCACTGGTAACTTTTTGTGATGGCTTATAGAGGAACTGATTTTGTTTGTCAAAGTCCGAGTTAGGACTCACAGGTATATTACTATCATCACTTTCTTGTCTGGGATAAGTTCTTTCCCTTGATTTATCCCTGTGCCCTTGAGAAATACTTCTTGCAGTAGGTGGTGCTTCATATGGATCATCATTACCATATTGGACTGACTGCTCTTGTCTACGTTCCAAGTCTTCTTTTACAAACGTTTTACCAACCTTCCCTGTTGTGTATATAGGTGCATTAGGATCATCAGAGATGTTAACTTCCTGTAGTGTGTATGATGCATCTGGTTCAGGCTGTTTCCTAGTATCAGTTTTGTTTTCCCTGTATTTTTGATAATCAGACACATTCTCACGGGAACTTGAAAGGTACATTCTATCATCAGCCACTTTCCCTTGAGGAATTGCATTGTAAGTTTTACGGCTAAACACATTGTCCTGAGGACCTGATTTGTATGTTTGATGGCTAGGCACATTCTCTTGAGGACTTGCATCATATGATTGACAACCTGATGCATTTTCTTGAGGACCAGCATATCCATCATCTTGCCTAAACACTGGCTGGTCTAATTCGGACTGCCTTAATGTCTGGCTTTCAACTTCTCTGCTCTTTTTATGATAGTTATCAGACTCTCTTGACACAATTGGACCTTGTCTTGCAGTGTAACTCATTCTGTCTGGACTATTTTGAATACTTACTACTGGTACTTTAGATTCTCTGCTGGAACCAGTCACATCTTGTCTATGTTTCCGAACATCATCAGGTCTATATCCATACCTTGCATCATCCTTACGTGGTGTGCCATCATTTCGCTGTCTGACAACAACATCATCACTTACTGCAGGATAATTCTGTTGGACTGACCTATTCTTGGGGTCATGTTCTCTACCTCTCTGCTCTCTGCTGCTGTTAGAATATTCCTCTTCCTCTCTCTGCCTATTACTAAAAGGTTTTCTCTCAGTAATTGGAGATTTCTGGCCATCCCCACTCTTTCTGACAGTTCTTTCCTCATACTCTCTATGCTGGCCCCTTTTGCTCCAGTCAGGATCCATAGGGACAAATGGTTTACTCCTGGCACCCTATATTTATATAATTAATGAATACACCTCAGCCTTAAAAAGAGACCATTATGGTGGAATTACTTTATATCTTGTGGAAATCAAACTACGACTCCTCAGGGAATTTTCTCTTTTGCTGGATTGACAGGTGTTAAATCTTCTTAAGAGAAACTGGTGTTAGACAGTAAAACAAAATGTACTGTCCTTCTGATGATGAGGACTTAATATTCATGCCATAATTAAATATTTTAACCTAAACAATGGACTTGAAACATTGTCAGTGTTTTCAGTAGGTGTAAAAGAATTTAAAGGCCAGGGGTCTGGGGGTCACCTAGGCCCCCCAACCGCTGACGAAAAAATTGATCTGAACTAGTATAATTTTTGTTGTCCAAAATGAAAATAGCTGAAAAAATAATGCCATTAGACAATAAAAATTGCCAGATTCTGACTCATTATGAAAACACTGATTGTTCTTTTTCATCAACATGAAAAGATATACCATCTTTTCATCTATCCACATAGGAAAACTTTATGACAGTTGCAGTCTATTTCCACAAAAATGTAACAAGAATCCACCTTTAAATAAGATCTAACTAACACCTGAAAAAAAATATATTTTAAAATTCTTTTTTAACAATTTTTAAAAAGTTGTTTTTAGGACTATATCTTAATCTTTTTTTTTTTTATAAAAACAAGGGAGTATGTCATGATGTCCTAACATTACATCATCAGAATCATTTCCAGCTTATTAAATAAATAAATGGAATAAATAAATCCATTATAAAATAGAGTTTGTTTGCTTTGATGACATCAGAATATATTTACACAACATTTTTGCACTTTTCAAAAGCAGGAACAACACCAATTTGTTCATGCCATTATTTGATGT
>JAULBM010294489.1:4742-15375 GCA_032357055.1 Geukensia granosissima | reverse complement strand
GCTGTTCCTTTGCTTGGTATTTACTTGTACATATGAGATTTTTGCGTCATGAATGTTTACACAATATCCCCCCTTTTTCCTGTTGTATACTGTCTTTGTGATAAGGTTTATACAGCAATCACAATGCCTGATTTCTAAACTTTTAAATTTGTGACAACAAATATTTTATGATAAAATCTGACATCTATAATATATCTTTCCGCCAGATTTGACGCTGTTTTTTCTTGTATATAACCTTTCACAGACCACAACATACCTAAGGAATAGCGCTAGTCAGTAGCATTAGAACCAAATGCAGGAAGTCCAACATACAAACATAGCAAAAGAAGCACCCCAATACAAACAAATCGAAACGGGAAGCCGAATCAGACGACAGGGACAACTACTAAATTCAATGCCTTTGAGGCCATTACGTATTTTCAGTGCTTTACAATTTTACAAATGCTTTACAAATGCAGCTTATCTCTATAATTATTACTATAAACATAATTTTGATAAATTTCATGTCAGACAAGTCTGACTTTTTAAAAACAGTGTGATTACGTGGCTGGTTATAAAATAATTTAAAAAAACACAGAAATGAAAAAAAATATTTATTTGCAAATAATATGCATAATTATAATAAAAAAGACATATTTATATACAACAGTATTTCCATATCTTTACAAAAAAGTCTGAGTGCGATATCAAATCACTATCAGTTTGTTATACATGCTTTAGAAATTGAAACACAATTATCTATAAACAAATAAGTATGTTCAGTCACATATAGCGGAAAAAATTTCTTTTTACGTGTACAATAAATAATCACTGTTATTTAACAGCCATGTACCTCATAATTCCATCTTTAACGGCATCATTTATATCACATCGTTCTTTCTTTTGCTCAAATTCTGTCAAATATAAAGTAAGTCTGTTAGTATAAGTTCTTAAAAGTCAAAACGGTCAACTATATGAAAATGAAACGGTATTGGGTGAATGTCACAGAGACTGTACGACCCATTTGATATCCTCTACTTCCTCAAAATACGAGACAAAATAGTTATTTACAAATCAAGATAGTCCACAAGTCCTTCAACAATGGCGGAATACAGTCTTATCTAATAGTTATTAATTGAATTCGAAATTTTAAGAAACGCCTACATACAATTCCTATTTTCTCATCTTTCTCTTGGTGAATTTTGAACCTTCTTCACTTTTTTGCAGGAAAACGCAGTAACAATAAATGATGAATTAAAGCACTATTGTATAGTCCCCCTTTTAAAGGCAACTAATACAAGTACCTATACTAAGATGTTTTATTTCTAAAAAAAAATATCGAAATTTCATATAATTAAGCACATCGTACCTAATGGGCATAATTGTAGTATGAAGACAGGAAAAATTAACAGTCACACGAAATTAACGTACGAAAATGCTCATTTTGTGTCTTTTAAATGGTAGCATTTCAAAAAAAGTATTACGTATACGTCATTTTATGCTTTACAATATTGTTGGTTTGTGGACAGAACCTAATATCAGCATAATGAACTCTATTAATTTAATTGATTTTTTCTAATAATAATTTACGTCAATTTTAGAAAAACTAAACCATATCTTTCAGAGAACATTACTTTGATAACGTATACAGGAGATATTAGTTCAGATAAATTTAACTATGTTAGCAAATAGAACAAAATTTTAGATTTTATATTAAATTGAAAAGGGACAATCAAGGACGTATCAAATATCACGTTATTTTTTACGGAACAAACTATAAAAAAATTACATCCAATCATTAAAACTTTAATCATAATAGAAAATATTTATTCCTCATCAAACTGCAAGTAACAAAAAAAAAAAACAATGTTCGGACGGTTATAAAAAGCTTTAGCTGAAAAAGACAGCTCAATAATTCATAACATCATACATATTTCCGGAACTTCCTTCTTGAATGTCATCTTCACGTTGTACGTCGTGCCTGCGATTAACCAGTCGCTGCAATCTCTTTCGGCATATAACCATGCATCCGATTACTAAAGTAAGACATCCGGTGCATGCCAAGTACATTAAAATGTAAATGTTTTTGTTTGGAAGCTCTACAAAAACAATTGAAAATATGTTATAAGAAGGATTATTTTCTGAATAATTATTACTTAATAAAAATATATTAAAATAATAATCAACGGAGAGAGACTTTATATATTTCTGGATAATTATCTTATAGAGAATGTATTTAATTCAAAGGAATGTATTAAATGAAAAACAAGAGCAAGGCAAACATTTTAAATTTATATTCCTGTGTTATAATATACCTTATTTTCCTATAAGAATAGTCCTTATATTCCTGTGTTTGGCAACATCTTACGGGTTGAGCATTGACCACAGAAACACCATGCAAACCGATGTGTTTACTTAGCCAATGTCCATCAAATACCGATAAGAATTTATACAAAATAACTATCTACTATGATTTCAATTATGATAAGTAAGGGAAAACGCTTAAAAGTTTTTATTGTCCAACTCCGTGTAGCATTATAGCGCAGTTGAATAATATATTAAAATTACTATAGATAATAAACGGAAAAGTTTTTTTTTAACAAAACATAACATGTTTTCTTGCGACACATATGTATGAGTTATAGATCAATGACAATTAGTGCTTTTTATATCGTCATTGTGGACCATTGTGAACGTTCTGTCCGATGAGAAGCGCTGGCTCTTTGTTTAAGACTTGCAACAACTTTTATGATAAAAAGTATCATAATGCGCTGTTTAATTGCAACTGCATCATTATTATGTTGCATGGTTTGGTTTATTTTGAAAATTAAACCAATTACTGCTTCTCTCTGACCTGAGAAGTATAGTTTTTTTACACAGCACACTTAAAACTTAAATAATTTTAACAATAACTTTAATGAAAACCTGATACATGTCTCACCTTCAGATCCGTTTACTTGCACAATAGGCAATGTTGTGTTTTTGAGTGTCACGATGATGTTGTCAGAAGTAGATATTTCAGAGGTGTAACCTATATTATTGTATAGCATATATATACGGATATAGTCATCGAACGATTTTACTCTTGGATCCAAACAATAATTCTTAAAAATATTACTAATATGACTGCATATAATCTGTTTCCAACATAAAACCAGTGAATGATAAGCACCACCGCTTTGAACCGGTAGTGTTTGATTACACTAAATCAGAATAAACTGCAAGAAGCAAATCGATCACTATGTCATTTAGTTCATATTCCTTCTTTTATAAGATAAAAGTATTTGTAATCAAAATCAATACAAGTAATTGGAAACCAAAATCTTCTTTTCGTAGATTTGAGTTTTAAGGAACTGATATTTGACAAATTATGGGTCTTCATTTATTTACAGGGGCCAGGGTGGCCGAGTGGTCTAGGTAGTTGATTTAAATTACCTATACAGATCACTGTATCATATCACCTATACGGCGTGAGTTCGTGCCTGGGTTTGTACCATACAAAAAACGGGTTGCGTTTAACTCGCATCGCACGTGATAAGGTTTGTCAGTTACCTGCCCAAGGTCGGTGGTTCTCTCCGGGTACTCCGGCTTCCCTCCACCAGTAAAACTGACCGCCGCGATATGACTGAAATTTTGTTGAAAGTGGCGTTACACCCCAATAAAACAAAACAAACAAATCAATATTTCGTACGTTATTTATTTTAAAATTTTTGTAAATTTGTGATTTATTATTTCAGAAAAATCGTATTTACAACATGCACTTCATTCTTGTTCTCGTACTACTTCTTGGACAAACTATAGCATTAATAGAAGAAATTCCTCTACCGACTGACTTGGGACATTGTTTTGAATCTTTAAGTAGACAAAATGATATGACCAAAGTCCCAGCTACCGAAATTCAATGGATATGTATGCAAAAGAGTATTTGGAGAAATGTTGATCACAACATTATGAATATTTCTGACCAAGACAGACAGTGGATTGATTCCATACTTCAGATTCCTGATTTCAGAAGTGCAACAGCGTCTACTGCAACCGAAACTGCAACAGCCGGAAGTGGTAGAAAAAAGCGACAAGCAGCATCAAACTTGCGCATACGGACAGAATATAGGATGATGAATGACCTTGAAAGAGAACAGTATCACCGTGCTGTTAACACACTGAAGCAACTTCCGGTAAGTGTCGATTAACGTTAAGATAAGTAAAGAAAAAAAGATTGTGTACATCGAGGACGAGAAACATTTTCTGTTATATTGTATAAAAATGTGAAATTGAGGTAAATTTAATTACAACATCGAAGAAATATTGTAAATTATAATGAGTTATCAGATAATGAAAACAGTTAGGCTTATCTTATGCTAATCAACATCCAAATTTCTAATTTCATGTTAAGGAAATATTTTACTTCTTTTTAAGTTTCTGTGCACCTGGTGGTTGCCAAAATTGGACCTATTATTATTATATATTATTTTTGATTCAAAGTTTAGGTTCTGATAAATTCATCAAATATATAGTCTGTATAGAATTCTAAAATAAATGGGAATAACTCTGAAAGACGACTTTAGAAAAGCCATATGTAAATAGGGATGGGATAACAGTGGGTTATTCTTGCTCATGCAAGAATGTAAAATGCAGAATTGTTAATTTGCCAGTTTTCTAGTTAAATCATAAATCTTTAAAGTTTCGTTTGAGTAAAGTCCCCCTAGGAGGATAATAATTCCCGGTTTGGGAGCGCGAAGAAACGGTTGTTTAATATAAAAGCTTTATTTTGTAATATAAAAATATGAGATGTGGCTTGATTGTCCATGAGACAGCCACCCACCGAAGGATAGTAGAATTTAAACTTTTAACGGTCCCATTACGGCCTTCAACCAGAGTCCATATCATAACGGAAGCTGTAAAAGAAAAACAAAATTCTAGCGTGACTATGTAAAATATGATCTCAGGGTGTTCATAATTGAAAAGCATTTCTTTTTCAGATTGGCAATATATCAAGATATGACTTCATTGCAAATATTCATCGTGGTGATGCCATCCCTGCCGCCCACTTCAGTCCCAATTTCTTTGGCTGGCATAGAGTCTACTTGCTGATGTAAGTGTATACATATGTGCTTTAATTCTTATATTCTTGCTCATAAATATGGCATTTATTTTTTTCGACCTCACATTAGAAATAGGTATGGCTTGACTTTTTCAAGCAAAATTCTTGTAAGGAAATGGCAAGTGATGCTTGCATGACGATTTTTAATGATAGTTAAAAAATTGGATGAAATAAAACATTTGAAAAGATTCTATCGGGAACACAAAACTACATTTTTTTTTACAAAAATGTTCGTTTCAGATCTAATAAAACTAGCCATCAGAAAAAATCTTAAATCGGACACCTTGTAGAATAAAGTAAATTAATGAGTTTTGGATTCTGGCTCATAGTTTGTTCATGCAAGTCTCAAAAATCGAATGCAAGTTTAACGAAACGACACTTCTTTCATTACAGATACGAAAATGCGCTTAGACAAATAGACCCAACAGTGACAGTTCCATACTATGCGTCGGATCTTGATCAAGTTTTAGATGACCCAACACAGAGCGTTATCTGGTCGAACATCTTCTTTGGAAATGGCGACGGTGTTGTAAAACAGGGGCCCTATGCAAACTGGAAAACACCATCTGGTCCTTTGGTGCGAAATACTGGTGCAATGGGACAGTTATTTTCGAAACACATTATATCTCAAATACTGAATAAAACCCGAACAGAAGAGATTTCAGAACCAAACGGACACTACCGCACAAATCTAGAGCGCCAGCAGTATTTGGTACATCGTTGGATTGGCGGTGGAGCTGGCCAAATGTCAGATTTAAATTCTGCTGCGCATGACCCAGCCTTTTTCAACCATCATGCCTATGTCGATTATATTTGGGAGCAGTTTCGCATGCTTCAGCAGCAACATCAAATCAACCCAGCAACAGATTATCCGATTGGAAATGGAATACCTGGACAGAACGAACCTATGGGTTTCGGGGCACTTCAAAATATTGATGGTTACAGTAGTTTTTTTACTGAATCTGTTTACACATATGAATATCTTCCTGATTGTTCTGCAGCTAATCCTCACTGCGGTTCGGCTTATCTTAGATGTAATACTAACTTGCCTAAACCTCGATGTGTTTCGTTGACAAGACATGAATGGAATGAACATCTCAAGGCTAGTGGACAGCTTAGTCCTGATCCTATCTTAGGGCAAAACTCTGGAGGTTTTGCATTCGGTCAGAACAATCTTCTTGCTCAGTCCAGCAAAGGTAGTGAGCATAATGACCAGTGTCCTACTTCTGACAGAGGTATACAAAACAGATATCGGGTGGATGATATGACAGATATCAGAGAATGGGTGTATATACCTGTAGAAATAGTCAGCAGACGTCCTCCCGAAAAGGCAATTTATGACTCTTATCCTGTTTTCCATTCAAACGTTATTTACGATGGCGATGTCTATTCCCCAGATGCTTACCGTGTTTTAAGAAATAGTCTTCATACTGTTCGATTAGGAAGATATGACTATTGCAGAGATACATCAACGAATGCAGGTAAAATCTATATCAAATCTGAAGGATTGAATTATTATGGTACATATCAAGAATACGCAGTCGTAGACAACAGGCTTGCTCTGTCGACTGCTACAGCATATGTGGCGGTAAGATCACCGGAACTAGGAATGACACAGACACTTGTTACAGCGCATGACTCGTGTGGGCGCATGTGCAGTACCTACTGCAAGATAAAAGGCAGAAATGAATACCAGCCATGTCATGGTGCTTTGCAAATGTCTTCAGCAACTCCGAAACAATATAGTATGAATTTTGGGGAAGTAATTGAAGATAACTGGGAATTTTTTAAAAACAGATATTTTCCTAGAGTTAAGGAAGATAATGTTTTCATAAAGTTTTTCTGTAGTTATAATGAGTATTGGCCGAAAAAAATTGAAAAGCAGCCGACAGTTATGATGTCCTCTTCTTCTCAATCTTCTCAAGCTCAACAGACTCCGAATGAAAACGTAATAAGCGCCCCGAATCAGACCCCAAACGTAATGAGAGGGACAAATACGGCTCCCTCCTCCCAGGTGATGCCGTCGCTCAGAATGAATACTAATGCTGTGCCTCAAAGAGTTCAGGTTCCAGTCCGGCAATTGATGAATACTATGTCAGCACAACCTAGAGTAAATACTGGGTCTTCACCTCAACAGATACACCAAGTTGCAGTAAGTAATGCGCATGCTGGAAATTCACCTCAACAAATGCAGCAACCTGCTTCGAGTAATGCTCACATCGGCTCTTCACCTCAACAGATACACCATGTTGCTTCAAGTAATGTTCATGCTGGAAATACGCCTCAACAATTGCAACAAGTTGCTTCCAGTAATGCTCACATCGGCTCTTCACCTCAACAGATGCCCCAGGCTGCTTCAAATTCTGTTTCAACATCCAATGTTCTCCAAGGTGGAATAAGAAATCCAGGTTTGCAATTTATTTTTAATTATTACTTTATAATAAGTGTAAGGAGTTGCAAAAGGAATTCGAAGATACCAAAGGGGCAGACAGAAATCATTAAGTCGGAAGAAAGACAAGACCATGGCTAACAAAATGAAACGAAAGACATAGAAAACACAACACTACACTTGCAAGTATTGGTATCATAGAAAAATTAAACCTCAAATATTGTACACAATTTACCAAATGTACCATTTAAATTATCTTCCCGCATGAATGTTCGAGAAACAAGTACTATATATTTTGATTAAGATGGAGCATTGGTGCAGGTTAAAAATCGTTAGGAGTAACAAGGCAAAGATGTATTTTTTTTGAAAATGCTCTTTCTTGAAAGTAAATCAAATATACACCACATTTACTTTCTTTTAGTAATGCATTCGGTCCTCCCATCAATCCGGTTGTGTAAGATTTGATTTTCTTTGCGGTGGGTAATTCGTTATTTCTTCACCAATACACAATATCCTGAATAAACCAAAAAATAACGTAGCAAATGGTCATTGATGCACTGGTGATCTAAAGATGTCAAAGATTTTTTAAAATCATGAAATACCAACCGTAAAGGGTCATAAATCTTAGGGGATATACAAAATATGCAATCCCGGTTTGTGAGCATGATGTCAAAATTTATTAATTTAATTTTTAAATCTTTAATTGGATCACCATGACACTGGCAACATCACTATTTTATTTAGGAAAAGGAAATATGGTACGATTTTGTGTGAGACGCCCGTCCAAGAAGTGCAAGTTACAATTATCTACGTGTTAAAGTATTTGATAAATGTCAAATACTATTGTTGTTAGGATATATTACATACAGATAAAACGAATTCGTCCATTTCTGGCATTAAACCAATATTGAGATATCTTTTTTCGAAAAGGGAGCAAATCTTACATAATAATGGCACAGAATTTGAAGTTACGCCAATGACACCACGTCACACTACGGTGGTCATTACGATCAACATTAAAAAAATGTTCAAACAATTCATATGGCAGCCGATAATATTACAAAATTAAACAGAACATTTTAACTTCATTCATCCAATATTTATTGCCTTTGCTCTGTGGAAAGTTTCTGACTGGATTCTGAGAAATTCTTATAACAATTTAAATATTTTATAATTTAATGATTCTAAATGCTTCAATCAGAAATGGCTAACTACTCTTTCAAACAAATTCCTTCATTATCTGAAATTTCTTTTTAAAAATGTATTGGTATATACTCATTGATATTTTTATCTGAAAGGCTATATGCAATAATAACATACATAGTGGTATGTCCAAGAATGTCTATCATTCATAATTCCTAAAGATGCAGCAAGTCTAACGAAGAATGAATCCGGACTACATATACCATGATGAAATCAACCATCCGTGAATGTACAGCTTTGTGGACATTCGAAGTTCCTTTAGTAACATTTTCATTTTATTATTTAGTACCTCTGACTTTTTTCAGGCTGCTTACTGGGACATGGGTGCATTGTAGCTGGAACATGTAGACAGTGTACAAATGGGCAAAAAATACCATGTATCAAATCTAATACATTATTCGCTCATTGTCAAGGATCAACGTTACTGATCAGACGATGTCTCGCTAACAGCCGTTTTGACAGCATTACCGGAACATGCCGCTTAGAACAATAGAAACACGATGCTGATAGTGCTTATGATATTAACTTGATGTTCGTTTTCCGAGATCATTGTAACATAAGATTTTTATTGGATGAATATCATGATAATTTATTATAAACAATCAAATGGTTTGTGTATCTAACTTTTAGACCCGAACAATTTTCTGCTATGGCTGATCGTTTGGTGCAATATCATTTGAAAACTGTATTGTCGCTGCACAATGTGTAGAACTTTATGTGTTTGTAGAACATCTTAAGTTTGTAAACTATTGTATATTTACAGTTATTTATTGCAATGTAATATATTAATCGTAATATGATTGTTTGATAACTTTTAGAAAGATTGATTGTTTGTTACTTCACAGTTTTTGCTCCAATTTTACTTTAGGGTCTGTGTGGGCAAGTGGTCTAGGTAGTTGATTTAAACTTGCATGTAAAGATCACTGTAGCCTATCATATATACGGCGTGAATTTTCGCCTGACTTTGTACCACACAAAAACGAGTTGAGTTTAACTCGCACTTTTTCAATTACCTGTCCAGGGTTGGCGGTTCTCTCCAGGTACTCCAACAGAAAAACTGACCGCCGCGATGTGAATGAAATATTGTTGAAAGTGGCGTTAAACCCCAAACAAACAAAAACAATTCGACTTCAAAGAGTATTAGTTGAGCCTACAGTAAAAATCAAAATAAGTAACCATGGATTTTCAGGATCTGATACCTAACTAAGAATGTAATAAGCACAGATTATTTTTCAAAGGAGCAGGTCCAGTAAGACTCGTTTTCGGCCCAGAAATTTGCACATAGAAAAACTTAAATATAGTATTACTTATAAATGATTGTTGAATAGAAAAGTAAATGCTCTTAATATGTGCGCTTTCTTTTTTTGTATAAAAGTTCACGTGCTTTAGATATAACGTCATCATATACGTCATTTTCCCAAAATGTTAAAAAATGTTCACATTTTTGTTGATTTTAAGAGATTTTTGGCTCTTATCGTATTGGCCGCATGTGTGTTACACCAAAATATTGACAGATATTATGTAACACACTAAACTGCATAATTTATGTTAAAATTGAGGTGTAACACATGTGCGGCCAATACTGAAATGGCAAAAATGGGTATAAATAAGACAATATTCGGATTATTTGTTGGATTTCCCATCTTTGGACGAAGTGTGAGCAGTTGAAAATCACTATATCTGACAATTTTTATCATAAAGGTTAATTAAGTCTTAAAGATATGACATTATAGTTTGCTAAACATTATTTTTGAGGCCGAAAACGGTCCTTATCGAACCTACTCCTTTGGTTTTCTAGAAGGGTGTCTATAGGACTTTATATCGGTCAGGTACTTTTTTGTCAATGGGCTTATGTTGAGTCACATTATTTTTTCAATGTTCAACTTAATTAGATAAATTTTTCGTCGATCGATAATAAAGGCAAATAATTTATCGAAAATAATTAACATTTCCGGGGGGGG
>JAULBM010294478.1:0-15377 GCA_032357055.1 Geukensia granosissima | reverse complement strand
AAAGAAAACTAAGAATCCTTTCTGGCAGGTCAACCTTGAAAAGAACTTTATTGTGAAAGGAATAACAATAACCAATAGAAATCGTGTTGGTAAGTGGTTGAGTATTTTGTTTGATAGAAAATGGACACAAATTTGAATTGCAAATAAATGAGAGAAATATTTTTATAACCTATAAAAATATGATTTTATAATTATTTATCTTTTTTTAATGAATTTTTGTTTGTTGTTGTTAAAAACATTGCATTTAATGCGTATTTTATATAGGATCACGCCTTCGAAATCTTTTGATTATTGTGGACAAAAAAGTATGTGGTAAATTTAATGGACCAGGGAGAAATGGACAAAAAATTACTGTGAAATGTCGAAGGCCACTCAGTGGGCACAGAATGAGAATACAGATGATTGGCAGAGGCATCCTGTCTTTAGCAGAAGTTGAAATAAAAGGTTACCGTGGTATGTATGAATATCAAGATATTTTTGCACCTGACAGGACCTTGTCTTGTAATACTTGAATCAGAATGGACATAATTACTGTCCATACTATCAGTTTAATCATGGCTCGTGAAACCACTTGTCGATGGAAACCGAACTTTGGGAAAGATAAAATGTTTCCCTTTTATTTATTTTTTGCTCAACTTGTTAAAAACCATGTAAGTTTTTGTTATCAGTAGCATCTGTCTCTTGATTTAAACAGTCTAGGGTCTATTTAATGGCCCTAGTGTTGATTTTAAGTATGCTTTAGATAACCAACCTTCGCGCCGATTTATTCCTTTATTCGTATGAAGCTGACTGACTTCATATAGGGCCTTCTACAGAGAAAAGAGAAAAAGTTGGCTCTACCTATTGGTTTCTCGTTCCGCTATATAGATTATGTCCTTTCACAGAATAACTCTTAATTTGCTAACTGTGTTTACCGCATCTATCCCATTGAACTTGAAATCAAAAATATTACAGAAACAGAAAGATCTGGCTCATACCTGGACTTACACCTAGAAATTGACAGTAAGGTCGAGTTTGGGAACAAAACTATAAACAGTAGAGAAGACATTGATTTTCCGATTGTAAACTCTCTGTTCATGTCTAGTAAAATTCCAGCCGCAACTGCATTCGGAGTGTATATTTCTTAGTTGATACGCTCCAGGGCTAGTGCTTTCTATCAGGATTTCTCGTTAGAGGGTTGCAGCTGACAAGAAAGCTACTGAAACAAGGGTTTCTCAGGGAAAGGTTAGATTCATCACTCCGGAAATAATTCGGTCTTCATCATGATTTGGTTGACCGGTACGAAATATCCATTTCACAAATGACAATGGATATCTTCCAAACTTCGTGAATACAAATTCGTTCTTTTACCTTTGTGACTAACGGTGTATTGTAATTCGGTAAAATGTATCCCACTGCTTGAAGTGCATGCCCTTATATTCTCACAGTTATGCAGTGTTTGTTCGTTATTGTTATGTTTAATATATAGTTTTACATTTTGCATTTCCGGGCCTTTTCCAGCTTCGGTTATGGTATGGACTGGTTCATTATTGAAGACCGTAAATGGACCTGAAAAAGTTTAAATTCTGCTGTCATTTGGTGGTTGGCTGTCGAATGAAGAAACATGCTACATCTCCTATTTTTATATATCGATTGTGACTATAAACCGGCTTTGTCAACTGAGTAACACGACGGGTGCCACAAGTGGAGCTGGAGTTTCTTAACTTTCTGGAGCACCTGAATTCTCCCTCTTTTTTTGTAGGGTTCGTGTTACTCCAGCTTTAGTTTTCAGTGTAGTGTTTTTGTTCTATATTTGTCTAAGGTTTCATTTTGTTGGCCATGGTCTTATCTGTCTCCCGACTTAACGATTTCTGTCTGCCCTTTGGTATCCTCGAATTCCCTTAAGCAATGGAGGAAAACATACATGTAGTTTCATAATAATAAGCAATTATTGATGATCCATTCTTATAGAGCATAATTAAACTAAGAAGTGCCTCTTACCACTACAAACGACTTTGTAAAATGTTTTCTTGAAACTAAACGTTTCCATATTTTTCTCATACAACAATAGTCACTTAGTGTTATCAATCAATTTACAGTAAAAATGACAAATGACTAAGAGCGAATTGCTGTAAAACGATAATGTGATATCAAATTGTTCAATTATGATGAGAATAAAATATAGCAGATAAAATATGATATGACTATCAGTTGTGTGCTTGATATATTAATGTTTACCAATGAATGTTTTGGATATTTCACACACAGGTTAATAAAAAGACACCGTTCAGAACCTGTCTACAAAGTTGTTTTTCCTGTTGACAAAGCCCAAAACAACATTGATTTTGTGTAAAATTGCATTTCAAAGACTGCTTGATGATGGAATATGCGTTGAAAATCCACTTGGCAACCCGATTTACAATCGCTTGTCATTTCTAAGAGAAAAAGTCCTTGACGATCATAATTCAGTTTTATTTTTCTGTGGAATTCAACTACATTTGTACAAAGGAAGAAATTGATCTCCTTTACTCTTCAGGATTTCAAAGTACACGTTCTTACAAGCAACGTTGCATTTTGGAATTGCTGTATGATCCACAATACCTCATACCAAGTTATTGGAAATAATGCAAATAACAGACGTTGATAACGAGCTTAGTGGCACAATGTACTGTGACATATATATGCTACTCAAGAAGTGACGTAAATGAAAAATCCAGGTTGACTAATGTTGAATAAATATGAGAAATTTGACATGCTATATATACATTTCAAAAAGTAACGTCTCATCCAAAGCATTCGACATAAAAACATAAAAAATAGGAAGCCGAAATACATTTTGAAATGCAGTACATATAGCGAAATAAATTGAAATAGGCAGGCGATTCCTCCATGAAGGACATCTACCTAGTCTAATACAATTCGTTATTTCAAGGGTTTAGATTTTTAAATATTTTCTAGAAATTTCTGTGAAATATATACTTGGTAAAAATTTATGCGAGACAAGTCTCAAAACTGGTATTGGGAATATCCTCGGGGGGCATCGGGTCAACCAGCACATGCTTCTCAATGATATTCCAAATAATCCAAAGATTTCATAAAATTCATCGACCTAATGCCCCTACCCTCTTGAACTAACATAAAAAAAAATTTCCACTCTTTGCACCAATATTCCAAATGCTATACTAAAGCCAAACCAAATTTGTTGGTTCAAATGTGTTTCTTTTTAAAAAGATGGTAAACACAGGTACACATATTTTGATTTAGAAGAGGACAAAACAGTCCTTCAAATACACCACTATGATTCTTTAAAACGAAGAGGAATAAGTTAAGGCTAGAATTTTGTGTCGACGTTATTGGCAACACTGGTCTCTAAGGAAGACTCATTCCTTAGCATTATTTAGTGTTCTTTTTATATATACTAATCTTTTTCATTCCTTTTGTATCTTCATTTTATTATTTGGTATGTAATGATTTTTACTAAATTGGACCGTTCTTTGGGATAATTGGCTAATTTCTTTTTTTGCGTCTCTAAATGGTTAAGGGAAAACGATCTGTCCCTTACATTTTACTGAATTCATAAATTTTATGAATAACGCACATTTTATTAAGAAATGACACATTGTTTATTAGATAAACAAACAAAATTTCGTAATTTGTAAATAAAATAAAAATATTTATTTCCAAAAACCACATTTCAACATTTAATTAAAGATTCACATGGTTGACATACAGTACCCTGTAAAATTACATTGTCATTTTATGTTCGTTTTTAACTACTCCTTTTTTAACTCACCTGACCTCGACTCTACCGTTGGCTGCACAAAATTTACATTTAATCTGCTTCAGCACTTCTCATTATTATGTCGCCTTCTTTTAGCAGATCAATCTGTCGTCTTGCGTCCGCTTCGTCGTCGTCGTCGGTGTCACACTTTCCTATTCCCTACTACTTTTAAACCACTGAACAGTTTTTAACCAAACTTCCACAGATTCTTTATTATGAGGTGTAGTGTTGAACTTCATATTTTATTTTTCCAAAAAAAAAAAATCAATATTTTAAATTTTGCTGAATTTTTTCTGCTTCTCCTCTTTAACAACTCAATAGAAACTAAACACACTTTGACAGGTCCTTAATCAATAAATATAGTATTGCACCTCCTATTTTATCTACCCAGGAATTCAGTGTGGTAAATTCTTTGTACAAATTGTCAAAATGTGCCTCATCCAGCAGACTGTGTCTGAGGGGGGAAAGCCCATGAGATACAAAGGTAGCTTGGGTCTATCAACTGGCGCTGGAAGAAATTTTGACAAAATTTTGTCCCCGAAATACTTGGGGATGAATGAAATTTTAGAAAGAATCAGTGATAAAATTGAATTAAGATCATTTATTAAAATTAGACAGTGCCACTGGTAAAGCTGAGGTGTTTCCCATGTCATGAGGAAAATGAAGGTGAAAGGATGGGGATGGTGGGAGGTAAATTTGAATAATAGCAATGTAACTAAGAAGTAACTTTTCAAACTGCAATAAAACAGAAACTGAAAATACTAGACTGTGCATGTGGCTTTACACACTCAACAGACAAATAAACCCTTCCAATGGGGAGGAGACAACCTGTCCCATACAGTGTTTAATTAATTTGTAATTTTGATAAGGAATCTGTTATGTTCTTATCTAACCATTTCGTAGCTAATTATGTGAACACTGTGAAACTGATTTAATCCTTAGTGAGAGCACAATTGGGCTTCAAAGTGTCAAGTGCCAATGAAATGTTTATCTTCAGATAAGACAAATGGTCTGTCCAGATGTGTATTCATGAGAACTTACTAAAACCAAAAGGGCTACATGTTGTTTGTATAAACAAAATTTGTATTGCATATAAATAACTAATTAGAGGTAGTATTGCACCTCCTATTTTTGTTTTCACAAAATCAATATTTGAAATTTAGCTGAACTTTTGACTTATTAGGCAACGAGAAAAAAACAGGTACCATTTCTAATCAGCTACTCCTCCTTAACTACTTAATAAAAACTTTTATAGATTCTTTATCAGTAGATGTAGTATTGCACTTCCCTATTTTAATTTTCATATAAATCAGGTAGTGTAAATTTTTTAATGCAATATTGACTGTATGCTGAAAAGAAAGGAGTTAGTAATTTTTAAACCGCTACTCCTTCTAAGCTAGTCAACAGAAATTAACAAAAACTGTTGCCTTCAATGTTCTAGGCAAATAGAAAGCAGGCGGCACATGTCTTCTGGGGAAGACTTAATACTTAGTTTGGGACTTTTTACAGTTTCGACCTGCAGATGTTTGTGATTTGCAATTTTGGATGTCATAGAGACAACCATACCACATTTCCTTATTGGTAAATGTTGTACTTTACTATATCTGTAGACACAAAATCTCGTGGCAAGGATACATTTTAGGGGTATTTAATCTCTTCATTACCTACTATATTCTAGAAATCAATATGATAAGAGTAAAATAAAGCTGCAAAATCATCTAAAAACATAATACTTAGGTGTGCATAATTTCTGCCAAAATACACCAATGAATTTAGTTGAATGTTAAACTTTCTAAGTTTTTTTGTTTTTGTTTAATAATCAAAAGTAGTAGAAGTGATGTAGTGATACGATATTATTGATTGCAAGAAACATAAAATAAAACGTGATTGTATTAATTTCAAAGCTCCAATTTGAAGTCTGAGCACGTGTCTATCATATATTATTAAGTATTTACGTTCAGTGCTTCATGCAAACATCGTGATTTTAAAAAAAATATTTCTTCATTTAAGTGAGAAATACATTGATGTTAAAATAGATGCAGAAGCCTGTTCTGGCCAAAAATAACAAAGGTATTTTTTTACTTTTCAATTATGCTAAAACCTTACTTATTATATTTGGGAAAAATAATTAAATACTTAAGGTTAAAGACACACACTATGATATCTTTATGATGTCACTTTTGGAACTTTTTACAAGGAATGCTGAAAATGGTTGATTGTTAGTGTAACTAGCAGAAAACATGAAGCACAATTAAGATACAAGAAAATATTTAAATAAGGTTGTTATGATGCCAAATTCCATCTTTTCACAGAATGTGAAGTTATAAGTTGCGTTTTTATATACTCACTTCAAATTATGTTTCAAAAACGTTAAAAACAGAGCAAAGGTGAGATATTTTACCATAACTGTCTTTTTTTACCATTTTTTATACAAATTGTGCAAGTATGAGATTAAAACTTAATTGAATATTGTAAAATGCTTATAATTTTCTTTCTCAAAATTTTCATGTTAAATAAATAATCTTGTTTTAGAAAGATTTTATCTACCAGTATTACATGTACAATTTACATCCTAATTGTATCTTAGGTATAAACTCTGTTCATGGCATGTTGCAACAGATTTTTGAAAGTCGTGCATGTATAGCTAATGGTGACATAAGAAAACTCCTGTTTTTCTATCTGCTTTGAGTAAGATATTTTACTTATATAATCTTATTTAAAATATATTTTTTCAGTAGACTTTATGTCAATTTGTACAGTAATTTTTGCTATCGCAAAAGATGTTAATTTTAAACGTTCTCAAGACGAAACATTAAAAACGGTGTATTGTAAAACCTTTTGTATCAGGTCATCAATACAAGTTAAGTCAGCGACTCGTTCAACTATCAAGATATATAAATCGACAAAGTCGCTTATATAAACAGAGTTTGGTCACTTGGAATTTTTTCTTCTTGTGTAATTTGTGATGTTGCGGAAGCCGGATATGTTCATTTTCACGTTTTCGACTTTACGTCTAAGCATTAAACAGCGAGAAAAATATTAAATATAATAGCAGTAAACACAAAATTTATAACTGGTTTCATGCAATATTATTCCTATATGAACAGGTGAAAACGCGAGAAAAGCAGTATCCCTCTTCCGTATGAAAGCGACCATAAAATTAAATTTAGGATAATATGTATTTTAATTTTAATTTGATATATTCTGATGCACTTATTTACATAACAGCAGCCAGTCTGTTCAGAAATTCATGTAACTAAACAAATATGAGACTAGCGTAGAAACACTTTTTGGCAGATAAACAGGACTGTTGTTACATGAAGATTGAAAGTTGGTGTTTGGAAAGAATAAATCATCCTGTATGTCTTTAACGTTATAGTATACATTGTTTTATTCTTTTTAGGAATTCAAAACCAAAGACACGAAAGATATTTTAAACGTAAGTATGTAAGTGATGATGTTTAAAATAAAATTTCATTGTCCTCTATATAGATAATCGAACTACATAAAAGACATTTTTAGTAAACACAGCCATGATAATCATTGAAAAGTTGAAAGTAAAAAGGTTAACCAAGAAGTTATAAATCAAAAGTTAATTTAAACTCATAAAATAAAGACAAAACCGAACACAACAAAAATAAAGACAAAACTGAACACAAAATAGAAACCTAAATAAACGAACACGAATTAGAACAATACGGAACCTAAGCAAATAGGTGGTCAGAAACGGTAAGCAGGTGCTGTATCTTTGACAGAAATGCAGAAGAGAAAAGATTTATGAAAAATGTAAAAACAATATATACTTACGGACTTTAAAAATGCAACACCCTTTTTATGCCTTTTCTTTAAATTTATCAAAAGCATATAATTGCATTTAAAGTCTTTGCTGATCGTACATCAACCTGTCGATAAAAAATCAATTTAAAATTACCTGTGCCGTAAAGGTAAAAATCCCAACAAATTGGGCACAATTTACACGCATTGGAATTTCAGTCACCCAAACTAGTTTTTAATAAGTTTTTCTTTTCAAAGTCATTTGTTATATTCATGGGACAATTTTAATCAAGATAAGTTATTTGATTATGCAATGCCACGACTTAATAATAAAAATCGAAGTCAAGTTATTAGGAGGTTACGGGCAGGGATGAGCCGACGTGCTGTTGCAATGCATTTTAACGTGAGTAACTCAACCAAAAGCCGTTTATTTCATAGATTTAGAATAACTGGAACAAGTTACTACGCAGCGTCAGCAAAATTTCATTCGACGACGTCATTTACGGGATCAGTTTACAATAGCTAGGTCAACTAAACATGACAACTGCATATTCGTTACGAATAAACAAAGCAAAGCTTAAGAAATGTAACGCGTTGCCTTAATAACGACTTCCGTCTAATTCATCGTTCTTATTTTAAATCAAGTTAATTCATTTAAAGAAAGTTGAAATGATTTTATAGGATATAATTTATTTCATATGACTGTTCTTAAACAAACAAGTACATAAGATATTTAGTGTTGCGTTTTTAAAGTCCGACAGTATAGAATATATTTGTGTTTTCCTTGTATCATGCCCAATTTTTGTGGTGCGATTGAGGTTTGGAAATAGTCCTTCGACCGTTTTCCCCTCAAATACACGTACAACCGCTAAATGGGTGCCTGTAATTTAGAGACCTCTTCTTGAGCAAAACAGTAATAAACAGAAGGAAAATAAAGATATACCATTAACACATACTTTCATAGAACATTCTTCATTTAAAAAAGTTGTACAAAGCCTACTACTTTACTTGTTCACATTGAATTCTCTTGATTTTCATACTCAAACTTTATTTTTCATTGTTAGCATATATTTTTAATTTACAATACCTCAGAAGAATTTGACTGGGATATAGATTGTCTTATCAAATTATCTGTCATTCACTGCTTCTTCGTTGCTTAAAAAATTGATACATGCATGTGAACATCATTGGGACAGGCTGCACACTTCTTTCATATAAAACTTAATTAGAAGAAACTTAGTTGATAGACTATTTTCCCGTTTTAATGGACGTAACTGTGGCGACCACTGTTACAGTATCAGAAATACCTGTCAAGCTGTTATTTTTTCTTTCTTCCTGTGTTAAAAGCATTGCTCTCAAGGAAACCAAGTGAGTATCTAGATGGCAATATTCGAAAAAACACTGACAACAAAAGCTGCACAATACAGTATTTTTTCAAATTAGGACCTAGGAAATAGGAATAAATAAGTAATAACTCTCACAGGCGATAATGAAAAAACTTAAAACGAAAAACCAGTCTGATAGTTGCAAGTCGCTATTTTGGAGAAGGTAGAGGATAGAAACAGAATACAAAGTTAAATATGAGGAACAATACCAAAAAAACAGGTCAATTTATTATGGTGGTTTCTTCGTCATTGAAAATTTCTGTCGCACTGCTTCTTGACATTTCCTGCTTAAATTATGATTATTCGAAAAGGGGAAATGCAGAATGAGTTTCAAAAAGTGTAGTACCAATCAGCTACTTTGAGACATAGGCCAGGATATCTGGCTTATCCCCTAAAATTACAGACATGTCACAGATTGACAAAATTTAGTACAATTAAATCTAATGTTAATGGTACAAATATTTTCCTTACATTTCTATCTTACATCATCTGACAAAGTAAAGGTATAATTTATCTTTTAAGCTGAAAAATAACGAAGCATTGGGTCCAATATGTGGGGAAAATGGGCGTGAATTGTTCAGAAGTACAAGCGAACATAATTACTGTTTGCAAAAACACAGAAAGTTCAAATGTTTACTCTATCAACATCAAGTTACACATAATCAAACTCTTAAATATGTCATAGTCCAAACTCGAAGTTATTGAAAACTTCAAAAGCAACCTGGACAATCACATAAACATTTCGAGAACTCACATAAAACATCGATATTGGATTGGATTGAAAATTTGCAAACAGCTTACCCTCTAGGTCATACTGATAATTTTATGGGCAAAGAGAACATATCTAGAACATCATCTATTGATTTGATTAACATTATCGACAGGAGGAAACGTAACTTGAGGTCCCACGGGAAGCATATAAATCTAAACAATGCACCTATTATTCGCTCAAGGAACTTCTGATAATATTGAAAAAAAAACCTAGACATCAGTTGTTATTTGAATTGCGAATAATATCGATTGTAAAATTAAATGAAAGCCAAAATATATATCTATATTACTAAATTAACAAAAGTCGGAATTTGCTGTTGTTCCTATTTATTCATTATCCACTGGACGTCAATTTATTTACACCATCAATGTACAGTTGTACCTGAAGTTTTACAACTCGATTCGGATCGACAAACCGTTCCCTGCCCCGATTCTAAACTTAAAATTTACTGTTCATATCCGGGTATTTAGAGCGCCAAAAGAAAATTATTTTTACTGGTAAATACATGAAATAGCGTAAACAGCTATTTGACCTTCATGACCTTTGTGAAACGGTGCAGGACAGCTTTAAATTCACCCTGTGTCATGCATCTGCCATCAAATTGTCAGATCTTTGACGCCATTACGCCAAAACTCTCAAAATTGTTGACTGGGATAGTAAAGTCGGGGCCGGGCTAGATCGAGTCGATGCGAAATCGTATCTCTCTATCTTTTTTATTTTGATTTGGCGAGCTAACGTTTCAACAAGAGTATAAAAAGTAAGAGCTTGGTTTCGCAGCTAGGGCAGGGTCTGAACAACTTGAAAACGGTGCACACCCCCTTTCAGGCCCCAAATGAACGAATCACAAGATAAAAAGTTAGCAAGGGAACTACATTTAATTTTAAAAGCGGGGTAATGGTTTTTTTCTGCCTTAGGAAATGGCTTTTTGTCTCAGTGCATGACATCAGAACATTCGATTCACATTCGATCATTGTTTCATTGCGATCTGTTCGAGGAGCTACGTGAAACTCTAGATTTTTCCATTCATGCAATTCTGAAATTGGCAGTTATGTGATAAATTGCATATTTCACCTGTACCATCAGGCTATGATAGTTTGAATACAACGGTTTATCCCATATTTGGACTGATAAGGACATTTTTAAAAAGGTTATCAGTTTGTCGTCAATGGCAACAACATTGCCATCAGTCTGTCGTCAGTGGTAGTGTTGTCTTAACAGAAAGTTAACGTTTTGATTGTTAATCAAATGATTTCAATCGTAAATGAATAAAGTACATTCAAGAATGACTAGAAACATTCATTTGACAGTTTTTTGTAATGGTTCAAATATGTGATAAAAAGCTAATGACATTCCATTGTTCCACATCTACCCTTGCATCAACCGTCGATCATAGCCCTTGAGCAGAGCCCTGGCGCTTGATATAAGGTTTCAGATTTATAAGTGGGCTGATACTGAAAATGCAATGTAATAATTTATAAATTCATAAGGCCAAATCAAGTTAATTTGAAGATTCTCATTCACCTATATACATATATATGTATTGGACGGATAGAACTTTAATCTTTCCTGTAAACTTTTACCGATTTAAATTCCTTACAACTTAAAAAAATGTTGGCATAGGCAAGATGACAATCTGCAAATTAATTTGATATAGACATAGAATGGTTTTTTTTCAGATACAAACTAAACATTTTATGATCAAACTGGGGACATATATTATGTTATGTATTAGGTCATAATTTAACGCTATCAAATAAAGATCATGATCAATCTCTCCAATGATCGAAATAACATTAAATACACCAATGCATGATTTGCTTACCTCCGATACTGATTATTATACAAGTTCTAATTTCCCAACTGACAATTCCCTGTAAGGCACGGACGATTTGATTTTCTGGGGGGACTGGGATTTGTATGGGGGCCAGAAAATTCTTTTCGATTGCTTCGTTGCCCAGATTATTTGTCATGTACATTATCCCTTGCACGGTTTATTAAACACCATATGTTTATACTGTCCAGCAGCGGGCGACTTGCCTAGTCGTATTATAATCCACTCTGCAAGGGTTCAGGTTTAATTCTAGCTTTTTTTATCATCGACTGTTCCCTCGTACAGATAAACATGACGATGACAAAAGACATTTTCTATGTATAAAGTAAATCAAACGAGGCATTGATTTAATAAGTTTATTTAGTATATTTAATGCCACAACCCTTTAAAATCTTTTACCTCCATGTTTTGACAGCATTAATACCCATTATATCGTGTAGTTATAAAAATCTAATAGAAATATAATTTGCAGTCGTATTATTGTATGACGCTGTCGTCGGCGTTGTCGTTGGCGTCAGTAGACAGCTTGGTTTCCGCACGATTAATCTTGTTTTAATAAACAAATCCTTTTAATATTTCGGGACATTGATATTTTGTACTAGATAAAGGATGGTAGTGATTTTGGGTGATCCAGCCAAAACTTTTTTTGGGAGGGACCATAAGTGGTATTTCTCTTATTCAAATGCAAGTGATTTATTTGTTGTCATTTGTTTTCTTTGTATTCCCCATGAAAAAGTCAACGTAATAGGCAACAAATGTCATGTCCTATCTCTTACAGTTATTGAGATAAATGAGGTCCAAAATGGTCCCGCCCTAATTTTTGAAACTGTTTTATTCCTCATCTGATTTAGTAGGGTTTTGTGCAACTGAAACCGAATGAAAAATGCAATAAAACTTACTTTAAGCATTGTTTCGTGAAATGTACTGTTTTTTATATAAAAGGAGTCAAACAGCTTAAAATGCGATTTTTCAGGAGATGAGAAATTTTTATTTTTCGTCCGATTTTGCGTTTGATTATCTCTCTATCTTTTACCGCTAAAAGTGGGCAAAAGGAGGGTGAAGTTACTCCAAGCCTTTTTGTAGCATTTACTGATTTGTGAATAAAAGATGTCAAAGGGGATAAAAAATGTTATTTTGCAAGAGATGAAAAAATTTTCTTTTTTTCTTTTGGTGCAGATCCGAATTCAACATGTCCGCCAGGGTCAATAATGAGTTCTGATTGGTCCAAGTTTCTTTTTGTCAGAAACTATCAAGTGGATTGAAATTTCACTTTGTAGAAATGTTTGTTAGATGTTACATTGCCCTACTTTTCATGCATCGTTGATTTTAGTTACGCTTTTCCTTAGACTCATTTTGTCACGTACTGTATGGCTTGCCAATTAAGGTTAGTGCATGTGCGCTTAATTTTTTGGAATCTTACAAAATGGTCACTTCTTTATCATTTACTCTAAAATTTCATTTCGTGTTCCCACATACTGTGTGACCAACCATCTTGTGTATTGGTGTGGAAATGTTTCATTTTTAGACTAAAAGGATTGATCCTAAAATAGGCATTTGACGAATATTTCACCATTGACTTTGATTTCATTTTATCATTTAGTATTTCTCAGATTTTACATGACTTGTTATCATGGTTGCATAGTTTCTTAGCAAACATCAACTGAAACTAAACATGGTATGAATGTTCCAGGTGTGATTCTCACAACAATGATATGTTCTGATTGGCCCATATTTATCAGATAGTCCTTTTCAATCAAGTAGCAAATTGAAAAAAAATAAAGATAATCAGGATCAGTTCAACAAAATTTTGTCCAGGTGAGCGATTTCAACCTCGGTGGAGCCTCTGGTTTGCAATTGATTGATCTCAATGAGAGCTTTCAGTAGTATATCAACAGATTTGATTTCTCCATTTCTTACCGTTTTCGAGCTTAAAGGGGTAAAACTAGGGGAATTCACTTTCGTATTGTATGGAAAAAATTTTATTTTTCATCCGATTTTTATCAGATTTTTTTCTAAATGATTTCTCAAGAAAAATGCAACAAAAGTAAGTCCAAAAATTTTTTGGTAACATTTACCAATTTATGTATAAAAGGGTTCAAAGGTTAAAAATGTGTTTTGCAGGAGATGAGAAATTTTTAGTTATTATTTGATTTTGATGGGGATTTTTTGCATTTAATTCCTCCCACGACAGATTTTCTCTATTTCTTACTGTTTTCGAGCAAAAAGAAGTCAATGTCAGGGGGATTCGATTTTGAATAAAATAGAAAAATTTGATTTGTCATCTGATTTTGATGGAGTTTTCTCTGAATGATAACTTATGAAAAATTTAACAAAAGTGAAACCAATTTTTAGGATTCATCACCTATCCAGTTGAGCAGTTTACTGTGTCCAACACATCACTGTTTGTACATTAACATTGCCAGGAGAGATAACTCCAATGTCATAATTTTATAAAGGATTGCACTAAGGAATTAAAAATTTATTAATGTAGCAAAAAAACGAGATCGGTAATTTTAATTTGTCCTTCTATATCTGATAATATATGATAAAAGCTGCCTTTTCCTATTTTATTTTAGAATTCTATCGTTTAGTACTCAAGTCGAGGAAAGCTACTTTTTTCCTATAATAATCAACAGAAAATGGAGGATTTTGAACTAGTCGTTGCATGAAAACGAAATCAGTGACATAGACAGCATATTGTAATTTTTGAAGAGCACAATATAGGTTATCTTTTGACAAAGAATAAAAAAATTTCTATCGATTATTTGTAGACACCTGAATCTCCTTAAATCACTTTATGCAGACAGAATGAAAAAGGGTTAACATAAACGTTGCCTCTGACAATTATCTTGACATCCAAGAATATGCTCCGATGACACTTATTATAGTAGGTCTTGACAATAGGTCAGTTCTATCTTCCTATGAAATCTAAACCATAGAGGAAGAACGGGATCTTTCGAATATCTTCAAGATTCCAACATTATACAAGTATCCTTGTTCTGTTATTGTAACACTGATAGTTTTTCCCTTCTGCTGTTGTTGAGTGGTTCTAATTTTTATATGTATTTTATTACTTGACTCTGTTATGTAAAAGGTAAAGGAATTTTACATATATATATTTGGTCTATAAATTTGGTTATTTCTTAGGGTCAGATGAAAGACATAACAATGTAACAATTTTCCTCATCCGGGGACTCTTGTTACATATTTTTAAAAATTGGTCAGATCCTTTCAGTGTATCATTGTATCTCAAAAATGTATGGAACTATTACCGTTATTACTTGTGGTGGCCTGTAGATTTGTAAATTCCTCTGTTTTTCTCCTGGTTGGAGTGCAGTCACTGTGAAATTTACCTCATATCTTTTTATTTTCATATTGTCTTGCTACACAACTTTTATTCCAGCAAAGGCTATATATGCGTGACTTTGAATGCTTAATTGGCAACAGTTTTCTGAGTTGTTTTCAACAGGCTGTTGGTATTCTAATGGATGCTAACAACGCCCTTTTTGCCGATTCATTCCTTGGGTAGTCTAAAGTAGATTTATTCAAGAGATTTTGGAGGAAAAAATCAACACCGATCTAAATTTAATGTTCGACTATACAGATGATGACCTTTCAATCGATATTAAAATTGACTCACATGAACATGATATTTACAAAATTCCCCCCCCCCCCTTGAAACTTAACCTTAACAGGTTTTTTCCTGCAGGCGGAGAAACCGAAAGGCTAATTTCTATGGTTGCACTTACCGATTAGGAAAGAGATGATAATATTTTAGGATTTTGACATCTTAGGATTTTCAAAATAAAGAGAATTAATGGTACAGAAGTGGATAAGAATGTGAAAGTTGGTTGA
>JAULBM010294467.1:2151-15378 GCA_032357055.1 Geukensia granosissima | reverse complement strand
CATAACTGATCAACAATAACTCACCTTCTTTATCATGTTTTCAAAAATTTCTGACTATTGATTTGTTTTATTTAAATATCCTGGCGGTATTACTTGCTTATATATCTTGATAAGAAAATTACTGTGTCCACACGTTTTTAGGGTCAAAGCCACATTTACAGGCGAGACATTTTTGTGTCCACACTTGTTGTGTACATAATAATACAAGATTAACAGTCATTTTCTAATGTATATACTTTTCATTGGTTTATTGAAACAAAAGTCATCTTTGGTCGTACAGTCTGTCATGATTTTGTCACCTATAGTAAGATGTCTATACAGAATGGTTGACAACATGTAGGAGAAAGAGAAAGAAAATAATTTTAATCGCTGAACAAGTAAGTAACACCTTCATGTTGACCTTGTATAAATAAAGGTTCTTAATGGTTCTTTTCCGTAAAAATGAAAAGCTATTGTGTAAAAGGGAGACTGCTCTCTAACCATGAGAACAATTGGAAATTTACAAATCTGGAGGTTGAACAAGAGCTTCAACAAGGATGGAATACCAGTCCTTGTTAAAAGCTCTAAATCACCCCAAATAAAAAAATCATGTATATGTAAAATAATACTGCTCTTACCTGAATATTATCAAATATATATATGTAACAAAACATAAAAAACAGAAACAAACCTAGGACCATAATTACTGACTTTGGACAGGCTCATGAGACATGAGGTGGGGTTTAACTAGTTTAATGGGTAACCACTATGTTAAGTATGTTTGTAGTCCAAATTTAATGCAGAGGTGTTATTATTTGCCATCTAAAACATTATTATTTGTAATAGTTCATTTGAAATGATGGAAATTAAATCATCTGATCATTTTATGCCTACATTTCCCTTATAAATAAAAATTTGATGGAAACAAGTTTTATAAAGTTGAAAGCATACCTGTTAACCTATTGAATGCTCCAGGAGGAAGATCTCACTCTTTTCAGCTTTTCTAAGTGGGAGATTTTGCAAGTTAACCTTTTTTGCTAAAAGAAAAAGATAATTTTGCTAGAAATCAAAATACACAGGTAAGACAAAGATATAAAATCTTTTATATCTTGTTATTCTACTAATGATTTATAATCAAAATTTATGCAACATAAGGATTAATTATTTGATGATTACTTCCAAGTGAATATTTTATTACATAAACATTGCATTAATTTTAATTTAAAAAGCCATTTATTACATAATTTGTGCAATATTTCTGGAGAGAGAGAGATTTGGGGGAGAAATTTGTGAAAGTAGGAGATTGGTGTTTCCCACATAGGAGACTTTCTCAGAATGGATGATTGACCCAAAAGAGGGAGTCTCCCTCCTAAAGTGGGAGGGTTAACGGGTATGATGAAAGAAAAAAATTAAATGAAGGCATATTTTTTGACACAAAGTTCCTTTTCCCAATGTTTTATGTGTAGTAAACATGAGTAAAATAAAAATACGCCAGTTTACTTTTATAAGTAACCTAGCAAAAATAGCATGTGAACTGTTAATACAGTTTTGGTTGATAACAGTTTCTGTCATCATTTACAATTGAAACTATTGCTCATTAAAACTGCTTGGCATAGGGGGGCCAAACTGTGGTAGAATGCCTTTAGATGGTCCAAATTCAAAATAAAGGTCTGATATTCCCTTCATCAACCAATATGTATAATTAAAGAAAATTAACAAAAATGAAACAAATATTATCTTCTCTAAATATGTTTCATTTAAGGCAAAACTAGAGTAAATGAAATCACATAGGTGACCATTATAACACTTGAGCGAATTCTGTTTTTACCTTAAGCTCAGTCTCTGTGACACCTATATTTTTTCGAAGCCCCATGACTCCCATACATACATGTGACAGAGCTGTCAGAGGATAACTGGAGATTTTCAAAATTTCAGCTGAAGTTTGCTCTCATAACTGAAGGTTTTTCGCGGCATTTTTGCGGTGCTGTTTTATGCTCAGATTTGTTGTAAATTTCTTTGTAAATCAATCAATTCAATCATTCTAATGGCACTTAATAAAACAAAAGTAAATGTTCATTATGTTTAATTCATTTTACAACATCAAGAAACAATAACAATTACATAAAGTTAAAAGTAAGCACTAAACTTCTGTGCTATCTGAGAGTCTGAAAACATTTTCCTGAGAAGGTCAGTAGAGTGGTCTGCCATTAGAAAGGAACAGTTGTGCTCTGCGTTGTAATTTGCAAAAATTTGCCTCTGCATAAGCAACTTTGTCTATACTGGCATTAGTAGTTAAAAACATTAAAAACATTGAAGAAACTGTTGGAGTTGATGAAATTGAATCATACTTCTGCTTATGAGTTAGAGTTTCCATGTGTTTGATAATGTCATTACGGCCACCATAACACACCTTAAAGTCAAGCTTACAACATGAACAAAAAGCATGATCTGTACCCTTGGAGCTAGGTTTACACCTTTTGAATTCTGTGGTCCAAGCTGAGTTGTACTTAGCATAGTACCTTGTTTAAACAACTTAACAAATAAAAATTTTACTTCTTTAGACAAGTTTTCAGTAGGCATGAGAATGTACCAAATAATTTTATTTGAAATTATAATTACATTTTCAGATAACAACAATTTATATGTAAGAGATCTGATGATTGAATCTCATCACAATGAGGTCACAAGGCTATGGAGCATTACAGAGTGATGAATCAACTCCCCTACAGGTACAGGTAGAGCCAGAATAGAGTTTAGGTCACAGGTCCTTATAGTCCCTAGATTTATCAGTTAGGCACATGTCAGGAAATTTTGGACTAAAAGGACAAGGCTTGTTAGGTATCAGTGTTAGTTAGTTCCAAAATTTTACTAACATGATAAAGTAGTAACGTGTTTTTACATGTTAGATATGAGAAACAAAAGATTGATTGATTGATTGTTGGATGCTTAATGTCAGTGGCAAATATTTCATGCATATTCAGGATGAGAACAAGTTCAACAATTATCACTATTATAAAAGATGGGGTGGGGTGTCATCTTTTAACTGCCACTAGAAAATTTGGAAGGATCGGTAGGGAAGAAAATTTAGCCTTTTGTAGCAGCATCAGCCTTCTCTTTTTTCAAAATCTAAAAAGGGATCTTTTACGTGATGGGAGGGTGGCATTCTCCACACACATCACCCACTATGGCTCACAGTTCACAGCCAGGCTGTCTGTATTATGAACTGACAGCTCCAAGTGAGAGGGCTCAGCTCTGTGGATCAAGCCCAGTAAACCGGAAGCAAAAGATATGGAATAAATGTCAAGATACATTTACTGCATGTACCTCATCACACATAACTTCTATCAAAAGTTTAAAAACTAGTGACCTCCACATGGCCTTAAGTTCAACAAGGTTGAAATCCTTTAGAGTTTTATCAACAGTGTATAAAAATAGAATTTAATTATCATGTCCATTTTAGTCTTAAAAAATGTCCAAAAATTTATTATTGTGAATGATTACAGAATTCTGACAAATTTTAGGTATTGGAAAACTGTGCTTAAAGATTTTAAAATTATTAACACATTCATATAAATTTTGAAACTAGTAATTGTAAAATATGTTATCATAGTTAATGTAATAAAGATCCTTGCCTTTTTCCTTTGCTTACAAGACATTTTTGATTAAATGTGTTATTTTTTCTATGTCTAGAACCAAGGACTTGCCCCTACAGTAGCCTTTGTAAGAAGACAACCTAGAGACTACAGAGTAGGAACAATCTTAGCCACGGTGTTTTGTTTTTTTCCTATAGGACTTATAGCACTTTATTTCTCTTACCAGGTAAGTAGCACTAATTACAGGTAAGGCTGCAGTAAATAAATTCTATGTTTAACGTCAGCCGCACGTGTAGGTTTTGTAAAATTGTCAAAAAAAAAAAACAATCACTTTTTCCCTGTGTTGCTGAAAATTAGCGGAAATCAAGTTTTCTGGACTCTACTCACACTTTTTGTTTCAAGATTTCTGCAGAGATTTCTGAGATTGTCATAGTGACATTAAAGATTTTCATGAAAAATAATTCGAATTAACTTATTAAACTGTCAATTGATATTTTAGAACATGTGCTAATGGCATAACTGATTCAGATATGTACGAAAACTGATTTACTTTCAGCATAAAACATGTGTATAAATTTTTGTTTGTTTTTAATTTTCCTCCCTCCCTCATAGGTTTTGTCTCTGAGGGTTGACGTTAAACGAAGAATTAATTTACTTCAGCCTTAAGTACTGTATTTAAAAATCAATGATGCTAAAAATGGTGATTATTCTTGATACGGTAAAAAATACTATGACAGGAGAGGTCCGATCTATATTTGAACATTCATGCATGATACGGGTACTTATTTTGAAATTCCCTTGTTATTCAACATCCGATTAACAAAATTCATTTTACTGACCTACAGTTAGTAAAAATCGTATACTAGTGTATAGACTTGCTTCTAAAATACCCTTTTAATGCATATAAATGAGATCCTATGCCATTTCTTTGATAAATATTTTGGAAAAAATTCTATTAATAAATATGCAGGAATTATTTGTGATGACAAATTTGATTTACTATCCACAGAAGATTAAAGTCTTCAAAGATATGTTAGGAAAAGGAAAACCTCATTATTTTATCTTAATTAAGAAGAAGTTTCTGTCATATTTATGATGCATTGCTGAGTCTTTGTGACAAACCACAGATTGGTTAAATGCCTATTGGGACATAATTTCTAACTTGTTTATATATATATGTTGATTATAACACAAAACAACAGTTCAAGACTTTTTTATGTTTGTTTTGTTTAATGTAATGTATATGCACGACTAAGCTTTGATGTTCTTAAAGGCGAAACTGGTATTTCCGATATAGGCCATTCTATATAACTCGTAATCTTTTTTCATTGAAATGTTCAATCCATCATGTGCAAAATGACATGCCGGTATGTTTCGCATGATAACCTTACATTTATAAGTTACATCTGATCTAAAAATTCTGTATCGATTGTTTTCGCTCACTATTTGTTACAATATTTTTGCAAGATCTTAGAATCCATCTCATATTCCATCATTTTTTTGTATTCCATCCGAGACCTTTTGTTTTCTGTCGGCTGTAATAGAGTGGTACATGTGCACGAAGAAAATCACTTCTCATTAATCAGTATTTTATTACTTAGTGATACTATTCTGCACAACCAAATAAATCTTACACAGTATCAAATATTTAGCAAGTCTTTGTAATATTACTGAACAAAACATTTATATGTATGTCAAGTTCATGTCTTTGCAGAAATCTGACATGCTTTTATACGTGTGCTCCAAACATTTTTGCGGAACGATTTACTGCAGTTGTATAAATTTTATCCAATACATGTTTAAAGAAGGACTTATTTAACTCACAACTGGTGATGAAGAGAGATTTTTAAACACGTCCCTTTATAGAGTAGTCCAATATGAACACTATCCGAAGATAAAAACATATACTTATTCGGCATTTGTATGGGTAAAGTTTTTTAGAATAATGTGCATTGCAGCAAACATGTGCTAATATGCGTCTTTACTGGTAGTTCTAATGGAATGTTTTCGAGCTCATTGAAAGTTCCCATGACTTAAAACTTCCCTTGTGAATTAAAAAGCTCCCATTTAATAACGGTTGTTCCAATATAAAGTAGCAAACGTACGTAATATTCAGTGAATTTCAATCATTTTATATTTCCTTCTTTCTTCACCAATGTATTCTCCCGGTAAAAAAACGCAACATTGAAACATTAACAATTTTTATTAACATCAAAATTTCAACATTATTTTAAAATACAGAAATAGACATCTTAATTGACTTATCCGTCACAACATTATTATTAAATCTTTAAATATGGTTAATATTGGTACTTATATTGATTTTCTTGTTAATGGCGTAATACGGAACTAAACAGTATATATTTGTTAAAAGTCTTTTTTTACTTCCTGTCTTTATTTTTTATATTGACATTTGCACAACCCATGTTTTAATTGACCTAATGATATTTAAATCCAATTGGACATGTTTAAATTGATAAAATAGTAAAGGAAAACTTGGTTTCCTTATCGGTTGATTTGGGGTTTTTAATTAGCAGAACGCAACTGCGAGTACTCTATCGAGGTCAATATTTTTGTTGTATCACATATAAGTTTTATTTGCATTTGTTGTTAGTTTTCAGTATCGATATCAAGTGTTAAATCCATTTCAACCTATTTCATAGTGTGTTTTATTGCAGCAGACAGCTGTTTGTCACACCACTGTCCCAGGTTAGGGGGATGGTTGAGCGCTTTAACCCCGCCACAAGCCAGAAACCTGTAGTCCAGTAGTTGTCATTGTTAAATTAGTCATTTATTGTAATGTGTTCACCATTTTTTTAATGATTAGGTCAATTGTCTTGGTTAAGGAATAGTTTCACATTTTGTATACCTTGGCCTTTTACAGCTTACGGTAAGGTGTGACTCTGGTTCATTATTGAAGGCCGTAATGGGACCTGTAGAAGTTTAGACTCGACTGTTTTTTGGTGAGTTGCTGTCTCATGGACAATCATGCAACATCTAATATTTTTATATAGCATTACACTTAATTTCCGCACCGACTTGAGAATTTATTGAAATGTAAATGTTTACAACATTGAAGTTCATAACGTTAATATGACGTTATTTCAAAGACAACATCTGTTAAACACACCGTTAGCAAGTAAATGAGCATGGATCCATCGATAGTAATTCGGTGATTCAATAAATAAGGACTCCCCAATTCTTGATAAGTGTGTGACGCAATGCTTTGGGATATTGTGGCGTTGGTTGACGACTACCCACGACTGATCAAAATCATTCCCCATAATTATTTGTTTATTGATGGTAGGTGCAGAGTGCAACATATGTTGTTAAATCTTTCAATTAATATCCTCCATGAGTTGTTTAAATGCAGTATCTGCTGCCATCTAAGACAATGGTAGCTTTGAAAAATCCAATGTATTGCATTTTGACAGTCTTCATCTCGAGATCTGAGGTGCTTATGGGGTAGGTTCGGTAGCTTTGGCAAAATTAATTTCGTTGATGCTAGCAAAAATTGTACTTTTTCTAAGGTAGCGTTGTAGGTCTCGAAAGACCACTCTAATGGCTTGTTTACGCGGTTTCTGCTTACATATTGGACTTCGTGTTATTTCCACTGTATCTAAACAGTAAAGACGTAATTCCCAAATAATTGTTACGGAAAATTATTTTAAAACATTTCAAATAACATTATGATTATGGAACATATCTACGATGAAAAAAAATGGTTGTCTATTCAAAGCTGATTGAAGTCTTCTGGGATATATACGGTGATATCTTCTTGTTTTCCACTTAGTTAGAGAGATGATGTCATCTTATTTATGATATTTTTCTGAGCTTTTCTGACAATCACTGATTGGTTTTATGTCCAGAGGGACATAATTTCTCTGACTGGTTTTACTCAATTGCCTATGAATTTATCATTTGATGGGAAATCAAGGGCACCATTATTTTCGTGTGATAATTTGGTTGGTTTGTTCAGAGATGTTATCATTTGAAGACGCCAAAGAATAAAAATCTATTTGCAATTTTTTGTTTGTTTGCGTGATAGGGTTTAACGACACTTTCAACAATATTTCAGTCATATCGCGAAGGTCAGTTTCATTGGTGGAGGAAGCAGAAGTACCCGGAGCGAAGCACCGACCTTGGGCAGATATCACGTGTGATGCGAGTTAAACGCAACCCGTTTTTGTAAGAAACAACTCAAGGCGTTTAGGTTATAAGCTACAGTAATCTATACAGGCCCCTATTAGCAATTGTATTTTTTTAAATAATATTATGAAATTATAAACTTGAAAGTTTTGTAATGATTAGAAATCAACTTTGCGTTTTAAAAGGACTCTGTTCCGAGGATATTTACGTGTAAAAGGCGTAAATCATTTGGTACAGTCCATTAAAATATATAATATTTTATCTTTAAAAATACCATGCATTGACATTTCTTACAAGACAGAACTATCATGATTTTATAATTTTTCATAACTTTTCACCCATAGTGCTTATGACCATTTTTTGCCGCTGATTTTAAGAATAGAATTTATTTTCTTTCCATCGAGATATAACATGTGTGCATCGGTACCCGTATATGTTCAGGACAAATTCTTGAACACTGCTTTTTAAACATTGAAGTTCAATGGACATCATCGAACTGTAGTGCGAAACCTTAAGGTCATAAGTGCCCTAAGGGCCTGCTGAGACCATTTTATTCCTAAAAACTCCTTATTTTGATTGTCAGTTTGCATTTATATTGAAAATACTTAATTCAAAAGTGTTAAATTTAGATTTGATACACTACAATGTATTACATGGACCTCTCCTTAGCAACAATTTTTTGCAATTTTAGACAACACATTTGTAATAAGCTAAAACACTGCATTTCTTAAACCGAAATCAGAAACAGTTTTCGAAACCAGATTTTTTTATTTGGTCTGTTCCTATGTGATTTTTCCCCATTAAGTGTATTTGCATAGATGACACAATATAAGATTCTTGTATAAAATCAATTAAAACTTGATTTTTTATTACCATAATCGACGGTCCACTAGTCCAAAGGCCCAGTAGTCCAAAGGTCCGATAATCCAAAGGCCCGATAGTCCCAAGGTCCAATAGTCCGAAGGCCCGAAGGTCCGATAGTCCGAAAGCTCAATAGTCTGATAAACACAACAAATTGCATGAAAGAAGAGCACACAGTACCTGAGGACTAAATTTCGACATAAAATTAACCCGGGTCAATAGATCGAGCTGACCTGATTTGGTTTGGATGTAAACAGCTGCCGACTTATCCACATACCATGGTGCATGAGGGTGTGGAGAACATCGTAACTGAAAACTAAATTAAACGGATTTTACCTGAGTCTGTATGCCAAAATAAGTAGGTATGATGCTGAAAGACTCTCTATGATACATGTCCACAACAAATTACATAATTTTGGTAAATATACATGTGGTATCAGTAGTGCCCAAAAGTGATTCAGAGTCAATGGATTATGAAAAATAGGTCAGTGATCTTATTTTCTTTAAGGGGTGGTGGATATCCTGATGTATCTGCATATCGACAATCATTATTACAGTCTCACTTCAATATAACTGGGCCCTGAGGGTAGGTACTCCTAGAGTCCCGTTCTAGTTCGAAGAGGCGAACTAAGAATTTGTAGATTTGTAAAGTACTGTCACTAATTCGAATAAAAAATTACCAATTATGTTCATGAATAAAATTTTACTTGAATTCTAAATAATGCACCCTTTTAAAGGTAAATTCTCTGATCAAAACTGATTTGCTGACTCTCCACGAATACTTTAGTGGTATATAGGTACATACATTGAGCAAATCTATTTCTTACATTTTGCATGCACACAATTGTTTGTGCATTAAATAGTATTAAATATCGAGAAAGAAAAATGGTATTCTTAAATAACAGAGGCTGCCATAAACCTGAAAACCGTTACTTATCAACTTCGGCGTGAAGATAAAGCAGTCTAATAACTTCCTGTCACTAAAGTGCGCGGCGATATCAAACAAACCTATCCTTTTTATCATACACAAATATGCTTTCTTCAAAATGAATAGAACTTAAAATACAACAGACTGTCACAGATGTTGGATGTCTACATAATTTGTATATTCTTTATTTACTTTATCTATCAGAAAATAAAAATGTGTCATATGACAGACTGCAGGACTAAAGCACTAAATATCTTCACAACAAACATTTAAAAGAGGAAAACTCAACATTTTTTCTGGGCATTAATAAATCAAAGACTATCTTTTACTGTGTCGAGTTGTGCAATTGTATCGCTAATAGAATCATTTCATTCTAAAAAAAAAAACAATTAGATGTAAATGGCTTATTCCTGAAATATCTGTCACTCTTAAAACCATTGAGAACACAATTCTTAATTGGCTCTGCAAAAAAAAAAGAAACGTTTTGGCCATATCAAATTAATTCGTAGAACCTCCTAATTGGGAGTAATTTGTGTATTTCATTTTGGAATTTTTCGGCAAAAGTTTCAATAGAGATAAACATACGAATTAAATTGATGTAGAATTCGGGATCATATATACTTCGTTGCACGCACATTGTGCGATTTTCGATTTCTATTGCATTGTATTGCTTGCTACATGTATACGTATGAAAACGTAGGATTGCTGTAGAACTGCGAAAGAAAACCTTTTTAATTTTTATATTAAAATATTGATTCTAATCGAACTAGCCGCGATAGTCGTTGTTTTTAGTATAAATCAGCTGTTATTCTTGTCGTTACAAGGTAATTTATGCAACCGGTATTACACGTATTAAAATTTTGCAGAAACGAAATCTATTAATGAAAGAAAGGGGAGGCGTGTGGAGGATCAAAACACAGTTAAGAAAGCATTGAAATTAGCTTACATTCATTAAGGAGAGACAGTATAGAAATCAACATTATAAAATATATGGAAATTAGGCGTTAATTACAGACTATTGAGCTTTCGGTCCTTTGGACTAACAAACCTTCGGACTATCGGGCCTTCAGAATACTGGGTTGGCACTATCGATGCGGGTTTTGCCTGTAAATTATGTGTTTTATTGCGTTATGTTTTAAATTATTGATTGGTGTGGCAAATGTATATATGGACACTGTGCCGGTGATGGAAGCCAGAGATGCGAGTTCGAATCTCACTGAAGGAATAACCAGAATTTGCAGTTACAAATTTCATCCTTTATACTTTTAGGTTAATTTTCAGACATTTATAATTGATTTCATGTTAACCTTGTTCATTTGATGTTTCAGAGATCATGTAAGGGAGGCATATTGTAGAATTGTAACAAATTTAAGACGTTTGTACAAATTGATTTGTTGTGAATGTATCAAGTAGAAATACGAGATTCTTTACTATATACGTGAAAAACTGGGATACATTTACCTGCAAAAACGAAAAACAAACTATCTACACGCATCAATACATAATATGCCTGGCTTTATCTCAAGATACGCTGACTTGGAAAGGCATCACCCGGTTTACTGAAAGCTATGTTTTATACACTTGGTCATAAATATGGAATATTGACATTTTCTGAGACAAACATTCAACTTTGGAGAACTGCATACAAAAACTATGACCCAAAATTCCAAAAAAATTAAGCAAATGTCATTATGTTAGTTCAATCTACAAAAGTATTCTGTTTAAGATATTTGTCCGATGGCTAGTTTTATGAGACAAGACCATGGCCAACAAAATGAAACGAAAAACAAACATAGAACACACAACACTACACTGAAAATTAAAGCTGGAGTAACACGAACCCTACAAAAACCAGTGTGAGTTCAGGTGCTTTATTTTATTTAAAAAAACACTGATGCAGAATTCATTAAAAGGGGGTTTGGTACTCAGTATTTAAAACCTTTCGATATCATCCGTAGTAGTTTATCATTTGCCTCAAAACTGAGATCACCAGTTATTATGCGACCACCAGGACTATAGTTGAAGGGAAGAGATAAGCGATAGCAGTCCAGAGGTTTGGATTTCAGAACATCAATACTGAAATGATATCAAACCTGCTTGTAAATTTCTTCTTCTGGATAAAAACGTTTATCAAATTTTATAACGCATGTGCTGTTTGTTTCTTTTATTTCGATACAAAACTTATGTAAATTTCGTCTTTTTCATTTTTTTCAGTTTACCAAATAGTTCAATGAATATAAAAAAATAACTTGTTCGATTTGTTCGGATTAGAGTGGTTTTTTTTTGCACTATGTTTGGATTTTGGAATTCCTATGTTTTGGTTCTAATGCCACTGATGAAATACTCCTTGAAATGTGCATGTATCATACCAAAAGTCTCCACATTTGTTCAACATTGATAAGTTTGAATTTAAAAACTCTTCAATGTCAAAGTCAATCCCATGTTACCCCAAAAAAGAAAAAAAAAACACAACAAAACACAAAATTAAAATTTCTTGTAATATTTCCTAACTTTCAGTAAAATTCAAATTCTTAAATTTTAAACAAAACATTTACTTGTCGAAATGAACAATCTGATATGGCAATTACAATCTTATATTGTGCCTTAGGAGTTGAGGGGTCATGAACCTATTATTATTAGAACAAATAACTGGCCTGATATTATCAGACTAAATCTTCCGAACGGATTGACCTGGGAAAAATACTACCAAGTTGACCGATACATGTGTATTTAAGAAATATTGGATGAAAACACGACCATTTAAAATGGAATTAAAAGTATAATCCGACGGAGACACCATTCCCTCAGAAGAGCCAATGGTCGGTTGCAGCAGATAATGTGAACAAGTGCACTGAATTTAGATAAGTTGAGTCAAAGTTAAGTCATATACAGTTGGTTAAAGTTTGGTTTAATATCGTTTTGACACACATGCCCAGGTAAGGGGGGTAGTGAACTAAAAAAGCATGTAACCCCGACACATACTTTATATGCCTGTCTCAAACTAGGAACGTGTTAGCCAGTGAAAGTCGTTGTTAAGTGTTACTTCTTTTGTATGATTTATTTATTTGACCGATAGATGCTGTATAAGAATATAATCACATTTTATGTTTGGGCCAGTTTCCCGTAAAGTTTGGACATGTGTTTATGATTGAAAGACTAAAGTCAACCGGTAGAATTTGAGAATTATACAATTTGGATGGCTGTCGAAGGGCAATCAATGATTTTAACCGGATTACAAAATGAATAACGCGGCAAATTACTTTAAATAGGCAGGAAATGCATACCCTTCCGGACCTATGCAAAATGTTTTTAAGGCTGGAGGAGGAAAAGGTGCTCCGACGCAGATCACCTCTCGTGGAATCCTTTAACGCTTTTCTGGATTAACGCAAATCCGAGGAGAGCTCATCTATATAGTTGAATTACCGGTTAGGTGAGATATATTGATACCATTGGGATCAACCAGTTCATGATGGTGACAATGAAATAGATGATTAAAGGGATGAAACATCCAAAAAGTTTATGATGTATAGAACCACGCTGTTGCACCTGCACTTTCACCTACACACTGGTCACTTAACTTCTGGTCATAAAATTTGACACATTATACATCAACAAATCTAGACAAACACTAAAACCTAATTTGCTGACATGAAAGCTGCCGAGAAAAGGATTTTTAAGGGAAAGATTACAGTCATCAATCCGGCATTTTTTCTGTCG
>JAULBM010294456.1:0-15378 GCA_032357055.1 Geukensia granosissima | reverse complement strand
TAAGCTTCATGTAAAGTTTCATTTAAATCCGTTGAGCGGTGTAGGAGGAGATGCGCTTACAAGCTATGTGGACAGACGGACGGACAGACAGAGACAGACAGACAGACAGGGTGATTCCTATATACCCCCCAAACTATGTTTGCGGGGGGTATAATGACCATTATATCTTCCTTGCGAAGTTTTGTGTTTTCATGATTTTATTCATAAACATTTCAATTTTGGGTCTTGAGTCTCAAACGTACGATATTCAGTTAAATGAGTGTAGAAATAGGACACATGTATATATTATGATTGTCATAGAGACCGCAATGTTAATATTCCGTTACATATTTTTATCAACAAATCCCAAATGTTCTAACAACTGCATATTTTGTCTTACTCAACATAAGAGCAGCCCGAGAGTAATCAAAATAAAGTACAATCACTGGACAAAATGTCTTCCCACTAACAAAATTATATATAAATCATATTTATCTAATTAATTCCAAGAAATATTTAAAAAGCCATTTCTCATTCGATTTTAAGAAAACTGACACTATTGAATATACAAAAATACCATTGTTGAATAAATATGGAGAATTTTATTTTCTATATGTACATTTAAAGGAGTAACCTCTCATCATGAGCATTAAAATCAAAATGTTGTTTTGAAAGAGCAGAGAATTCAGCAGTATTTTATTTGAGGAAAATTTTTGATCTTTCAGATTACAGGAACTGCCTACCATTCCGACCTCTGAGTTCATTTTGGTGTGGCCACGAATGTTCATAATTTTGTATTTGTTTTTAGTTTTATATGTATATGTGTCATGTTCCGTATTAGTCGTGTTCTCTTGGTTTATTTTGTCTGGTCCTTCGGTTTCATTTGCTTCCTCTATTTTACGTAATAATTAGGGAAATGAGAAACCCAAATTAAAAGTCTTTATTGTTTAAATGTTATTCAAATAAAAAAGCGCTTTCAATCATTTGTTCAAACATGTTCACTTTGTCAAAATCGGAGAAGAAATGATTTCAAAATTTTTTTTGAAGAAATGTGGTATATAATTTTTTTTTAGTGGAAACTCTTTTTATGTTACGCCTGTATGCAGTGTCAAAGGGAAACTATATAACTAACTAGGTGAAAGGATCAAATAAAATTACATCTGATAATACGTCCCAGGATGACTATTTATTGATCTTTTTTATTATCTTATTTGAATTTTTCTTCGACTGTTTCCAAAGTCGGACATTTTGTCTCGACACAGCCGTTGACATTTTAATACATTATCTTTGACACCATTGTTTTTTGTTGAATATTTGGTAAAGTGTATTATATCTTAATAAATGCATGTTTATTCTACCTTCATGTAATGATGCAACTGCCAAAAGTTTTCACTGGAATAAGAGATTAACTTTTTTAATCAAATACAGACTAAATTTTTATCCTCATTAGCTGAATATCAAACGTCTTTGCTGTGACTAAACCGTTTCTTCTTTCTTCTTTCTATGCCAATCAAGAAAGTATATATCAAATGCTAGATGATCTTCGAAACAGACGAAAAAAATTTGTTGAGAAAAGGACTTGGTAGCCTCTTGGCAGTGTGTCATCTTAAAATATATGTTAGATGAATGGACTATTAAAATAAAATCAATACCATCCTGCAGTGCCACAATCTCACAGGTTTTCGAGTAAAAACGGTAGCAAAAGGGGTTGAGATAAAACCCAAGGTTTTCGGCAGTATCAGAATCATAATTAGGAAAAATGCAATCATTCTTATTGAGGTTCCTCAATCTCATTTTGGTATACATTTTCTGCAAAAAGATATGGATCTGGAATTGCCAGTAACTTATTTTTACCTGAGACCTCGACTTCACATAAGGTAAAGTTACCATACGGCGGTAGGTAGGTAACATATCTACACAGGGCAAAAACGTCTTTAGTCTCCACTGGAATGAAGCCACTGTATAAAAGTTCACCACTGGTCCATGACTCACTAGTATTACTACAGAATAAGGTATGATTGCCAGTTTTCGTGTACGAACCACCTGAATAAGTAAAGAAGCTTAATAAAATACATATATTTAAAAAATACAGGTAAGCATTTATAATATTTTTTCTAAATACATAAAATTTGCTAGAATATAATAACTTACCATCAAAATGAAGATATGCTGCTGTTACAGAACTAAGAATGCCCAGATCAACTTGAAACCATGCTCCAGACCCACTAAGAACTAAACATGATGGAAATGTTCTGTTACCATCAACAACATTGCTTGATTGATAACCTGAGTTGACGGGATAGTGAAATGTGAGTCTATGTAAAGCCAGATTCAAACCTAAAAATATATACATGTAAAATACTTTCTGATCAACAAAAAATAATGGTTAGTAAACATTCATTGTCTTTAAACAAAATAAGTAAAGGTACTAAGGCTCATGTAAACCGGATACTTGTCACAAATAAGTAAGATTGTCATGCTCATATATATATCTTAATTAATATGCGTTCCTATAACTTGGCAGTACAAATCAGATCCAACTTTGCCGATCATTTCTGCTGTTTACTATTCCCTTTCAATCATTATTTATTTTTTTCTATATTAACGACTATAATTTTTCAAATATGTTAAAATAGTTATTTAAGGCCTATAACTCCTATACGATAATTTCTGTTATGCTGGCTGTCTTGTTTCCCTGTTTATTTCTGTCTCTTACAGTTTCTATCTTTAATATTATTATTAAAAAAATAATAGCCATAAATTCAGACAATGCCAGTACTTCCGTCGGGAGCCAATTAACAATTTCATCATGCTAATTTGTAGCTAGTTTGTAACTATCATTTTTAATTATATATTATAGTCCTAGGAATAATAAGCTAAAACGCATAAATTTATCAATCATTTAAAGAGCAAAACTTCCCCCTCAAAAGTCAATGACAAATTCTGTTAGTTACTGAAATCTATACAAAACGGAAGTTTTGAGGTTATTAATAAGGACTGCATATTCCATCTTCGTAAGTAAAGAAAGAATTTTTTTGCATTCAAAGTTTATCACAAGGCCTTCAACAAGTGTGGAATCTCACTCCTTGTTTCGAGAACGCCTTCAACAAATAAAACCCGTAGACGTTTATAACGCTAAACAATACTTGTTTGAGAATGGCCTTTTTTAAACTACATTTCATGTTGAGCTGTATTGGGGTATTTTATTTGAAGAAAACAGATTCAGCCAATCAAAATATATAGAATATCTTCTTCCGAACATGATTACAGATTTAATTGTCAAACGATTCACACTATCCTGTTAAACAATCCAGTCAGATTTGGTTCAAAACAGCTAACGTTTTTTAGATCATTGAACTGTTAAATGTAAACAGACGATGCCGACGCTGAACACTGACACAAAATACTAGCAAAAGCTCACATGATAATTGAGGCATATAGGCTGATTCACTTTATCCGTTGAATAAAATTAACATCTGAACGTTTCTTTGTGGCCATTATTCTATTTATTTTCTATCTATTATTATTATTACGGAGGTTTTTCCAGCGCTGTGTGGAGGTCGTTAATAAAAGTTCAATGTTCTTTATTTGTATGCTCATATGTATTTTCAGATCTTGAAATGTATGTTAAAAAGAAAAGGTTTTCATCTTTCAAACACTACAATTTGTAAAATTCTCAGAATATTATCTTTATATATGACTTAATAGCGTACATATCGTCACGAACTGTATGTTTCGTTTGGTCTATTCATAGACCTAGAAATTTTTTAATATTGACTGATCTTCCTGTTTTGAGAAATGTGTCTGATATAGGTAAATCAAGAAAAATGCATTTCATTTAGAAAAAATATATTTTCTGAATATTTGTTATGAACTTTCTGGTTTTTTGGCAAACGTGTCTGAAGGAGTTAAATTTAACAGCGCTATACATGCAGAAAAATTGAATATTTGTTATGAACGTTAAGTGTAATATGTGGATGTTATATTTCTGGAATATATTCCATATTCTGACTTTTAAATACTTTAAATAGTACATATAGGAAAGTATGGGGCACAAATGGCAATGACACTGAGTTTTTAACAGCCAGAAGTAAGCAGTAACTGACTTAAAAAAATTTAGTTTTGACATCAATGTTTACTCACCTGTCTGATCACAGTGTTCGCCTATTTTGCCGCTTAAACAACCGACTGAACATGCTCCATATTCATTGCAAGTACTTCCGGCGCATAAATCTGAAGTGCATCCAAATACACAAGTACCATTTTCAGGAAAACAGTGTCCATCATTACAGTTTGTCGGACAAGGGAATTCACAAGTTGAACCCCAAAGTGATGTAGGACATCCTTAAAAAATAATAGCTTTATAAGTTTTGATTAGCTAATATTTTTGCTTGACATGTAAGGAAACTTAAGTTCAAATACTGAAAGATTTTGATTAAAAAATTGGACATTTATTTGCACAAAGGTCTTGTTGTTACATATTAAAAACATGTAAAACTCCCTAATAAGTCGTCTTATTTATCACATTCCGATATAATAATGTCGTCGGTGTCGTTGTCGTTTAGGTTTGTGGATAAGCTGGTTTCTGCAAGGTATTGAGTTTTGATGATCTAGCCCATCCACTCTAAGCCCATCAAATGAACCATATGAAAAAGCAATAAAAGTTCTTCTTGTTTGGACTGAAGAAAAAGGTGGTCTAAATAACGACTGATCAAATCATACCACTGCATCAAGCACTTTACTGTGTCCGGTAAAACACATTACTCTCAATGTTTATTAGTTAAACTTTTACCTGTCAATGTGTTTTGGTAATCATTGTTTCGGGAAAGGTAATGGTCAGTCCAGAAGCACCATGCAACAATTGTTATCTCTAACTTTTATTTGTAAATATTATAAAAAAGTAGAAATATTGCTGTTAAAAAGTAGGACCATCATTTAAAAAGCGAATTGTAAAAAATTTTTTGCTGTAGTGTCATAGTCTTTTACCAGGTTCAAGGAGAATTATGGGAACATTACGACGATATATTAATAAAGAATGAAAAACAATCGTTCATTTAAGTAAATAATTAATATAAAGACATTCTTTTCAATTTTGAATTTGTATCTTTCATATGCACGTTTAACTCACGTGAGAAAATTACCTTATACTAGTATATATGGTAAAGTGATAAAAACCATTCGTTGTGACATTCTCCTATAACTCTATTAGGCAAGATTTGAAATACTACATGATACATCAAAAACAAATATCGACAGGGATGATACCACAGGTTCAAATCAAATCACCTTGAATATTTTCCATAGATTAGACGTCAAAAAAATTTGTAAACATAAGAGTTTGTTATAGTAGACGTTACGGCTTTCTAAAGTAGATTGTCAATACGTGCAAGCAGCGATTTTCTACACAGAATCGAAGCTTTACATTTATTACAAAGACAACGATTTAATTTCTTTTTAAGAAAACTAACGGTTTTACTCAAGTTTAAACTATGAGACTTGAAAACACGTTAACCCCGAAAGATAATCAGTAGTTTAAAAAATTTATCGTTTTATGAAGAAAAAAGATACAAAATATACATGTAACTTTTATCGCCGAACAAAAAATAAATCTGATATTACACAACATAACAACCAACCGATGCTCTTGCAAGGCTTGTATATGTGTTGCTCAACTGACGAAATGAGGTAAGGACAATGATTTTCTGAAGTATTTAAAATCTATTTGTAATGTTTATTCAGAAAGAAATTGTAAAATGCTACACAGAACACTTTATCTTTTGAAAATATCTCTACTGGTTCAAAAGTTATCGCAAATCAAATAAAAAATATAAGTAAAATACTCCAGTTATACATGATTTATATTTTATTCCAGAATAATCCCCAAAAGGTAAATTTTGGATACAGAAAATCAATATCGTGAAAATTGAATATGCTGCTGTGTAATAACTTGCACATGGAAAAAAGGTCCAAAAAAAAAAGACCAAGTCCAACAAACTTACAAATTCACTGTCAACACTTTGTTTGTCCTCTTTGCCTTTTGGTGGTCAAACAAATGACTCCGGTATCCTGCTTTTTGGACACATAAAATTTACAACTTCTTTTTAAATTAGACATGATTGTGATTACTTCTCCGGGATACCACTTATCCTCAAAGGCTACAGCTAAAAAATCTCCAACATTAAAATATGAAAATGCGCTTTATCCCTTACATTGGTCCTCGAGGGTATTTTCCAGCCCAGTTGTCAGACTTGTCTGACATGAAAGTTTTTTTTACAGAAATCTGCTGCATTTGCTAAAATTCTAAAACACTGAAAATACGGAAAGGTCTTGAAAAGTTATGCAGATTTGGCTTCCCATTTCGATTTGTTTGGTTGAGTGCTTCCTTTGCAATATTTGAATCTTTGACTTCCTATGTTTCAGTAACATTGGTAATTTTGTATTTTGAAACCACTGCTGGTTGAACATTGGCCCCCAAGGTTATTCAACAGCCCAGTGGTTAGACTTGTCTGACATGAAATTTATCAAACAATTGTTGCATTTGCTTAAATTCTAAAACACTGAAAATACGGAAAGGCCTTGAAAAGTAATGCACTTAGTAGTGGTCCCTGATGTTTGACTTGGCTTCCCATTTCGATTTGTTTGGTTGAGTGCTTCTTTTGCTATATTTTAATCTTTGAGTTCCTATGTTTCGGTTCTAATGCTACTGATGAGAGGTTACTCCTTGAAATGTACATACCTAAATTTTCCATATTTATTTAACATTGGTAATTTTGTATCTAGAAATGCTTAAAATGATTATACCATTAGATTAGTAATGACAATATACTTATCAAGGTTAAATTAAATACACGTATTTTCTTTCTAGAACTATAATTTGCAATTATAGAAGAAGTCAATACCACAAGTTTGATATCCAAGATAACGGAAGACACCCGAACCTCCTTAAAGTGATTATTAAACTGTAAAAACAAATATCACAGACAGAAATTTTGCTATTTGGGAAAAGCTGAAGAATAAATTATTTTCAATATAATCAAACTTTTGCAAATTGTTTTAATGACAAAAATGAAAATAGTTTTTCTCTGTGAATGAATTTTACTTTGAATTTTTTTATGTTTGCCTGCGTAAATCTCCCATGTAATCGCAAAGAGAATTATTTAAAATGAATTGAACCATCATAAAATATTGAAATTCGAATTACAGATTCCAGGGTTTATATGGGAGAAGTTTTGGAGAAAATGGGGGGTAGTGAAAAAAATGCTGAAAAAACTAAGTCCAGCCCTAAAAAAATTTGGCAGCTCCCCCACCCCTACAAAAGGACATTTTCTATCTCCCTATCCTCTGACCCAGGTCATTGTGGAATATTAAGGAAAGGGGTTGTGGGGAAGGCTTCTTTTATAGGACATGAAGCCAGACAACCTCTTGAAAGAAGAAAGAAGATAGAAACAATGTATACTAAAAAAAACTTACAAGGAATGTTTTTACAATATCGTTACAGAAAACGTAACGTCAGCATTGGTAATAGCAACGTTGTTAATGACAGCAATATTCAAACTTTGCCGCCGGTAAAGTATTTTCAAATAGAGGGCGCTGCGGAGTTTAAGTTTCAAATTTGTTTACATAGGTTTCCAAGGAAACTTCGAGATCCCGGCTTTCTATTGATTTTTTTTCAAAATAAAAGATGCACAAAAATTGCTTTAAAAATCACTTTTAAAGAAATAAAACAGAAATTTCTCAAGTTTTTGTCGAAATACTTAATTCAAAAATACATTGCTACAAAATTACGAAAATACTCTTTCAGCCATGTTAGATTGTTTTGTCCTCGGGTGAAGAACTTCGGAGAGGTTTACTGTTAAAAATGACTGAAAAATATTTACGACTTAAGTAATTTTTCATAGCTGAACGTCACGATTTTCAACGCGAATTCCGCCGCTCTCGTTGACCTCACGAAATCGGTATGAAAAGGAAGGGAAAACGAAGGTTTGTTTACATGTCAAATTTCTTGCTTGTAACAATTTTTATGTCAAAGAAATCAGTATTTGAAAGTCGCTGATTAAAACTAACAATACTAACAATAAAGGCAAAAGGCGTAAAACGTGTCTATCAAGGTCAAGGTCAATAAATCCGATTAGGGGCCAAACGACAATTTTAGTCTTGCCATAAATCTAGTCGTGTCTACTGTTACAGTTTCTGTGTATCTACCAACAAAGCCACAGCTGCCATCTATTATAGATTCTAATGTTTAACTATATGGGGCAATATGACCAACTCTGGCAATATTTTGGAAGATTACCATCCACTGATCTGAAACATAACATTTAATTTTAACATAACATTTAATTTTCTAGAAAGCAATCTTGATAGCATATTAGCCAAGTTTAGTTAAAGGAGTAGGCACGTTCAAGGGATTATAACTTCTCTGAATAAATTTATTTATATCAGTAGTAGCCTTGTTACTGTAGTCATCTATTATCTTTAATCAGTCACGGCAAACAATGTTCAGTAATTAGAGAAACATAAAGTTGTCATTTTACTTGATGCAGTCAGCAGCCATATTTATGATCTGATAAAAAGAAAAAGGGGGGATATGGAGTAAATATTCCCTTGCTGATAATTTTGCCAGATGGCATTCTAACTCTGACGTACAAGTGACACTTTCGAAAAATAAATATGTCTTCAAAGAGGTTGAGAATTTATCAGAATGGTTACCAGTTATTGTAGACAATAATATTGTAATATTGTAGACAAAACCAAACTTTTTGTTTTTTAAAATCCTGTAAATTTAAGCTACACTTTTAAGAAATACATTTTTTGGATTGTCAAAATTTCATCAGACTGTTCTGAATGGGACAATAGGATACAACTACATTTGCATAAAAATATTGCTTTTATATAATGCATATCTATTTAATAAAGGTCTTAAATTAAACAAATAAAATCAATTTCAAATTTTTATAAACAGTAGGATGTTTATTTTTTTTAAAATATATTTGTAAAATAGTATCCATTTTCAGTATCTTGCACTGAATTAAGCTATTGTTACATGTACTACATGTACTTCTAATCTGCAGATTGACTTCGCTGCATTCTTCCTCAAAATGGTAAGCACAGCCAGTAATTTCCTTTGAAAAAAAATTGAGTGACCTGATGATCAGTCTTTCAATTCCTTATAACACACAAACAATCAAACGAACAAAATTTTAACTGTAAATCAGGACGCCCACAATGAGCTGAACAATAAATATTAATAACAATGTACAATTAATTGGCATATGATTTTTCATTAGATACAATAAAACAAATTAAGAGAAATAAAATAAACAAAAATTTAGGATATTCATGTAGGTCAGTTTTAACAAGTATAGTGAAAGACTAGAGGCAGAGCTCCTAGTTTAAGAATATTAAAGAATAATTATGATTTATAATAAATAGCACTGTACAACTACAGATTTTACTATTATCTCACCCTAATTTTTGATATTATTTAAAATGGAACTTCTTCTATCAAAAAGTTTTGTAAGTAAAGCACTAAACTTATTGAACATAAAGTGATCGTCTGCTGAAAGAAGCCAAACAATTTTGTTTGTATTATTTAACATTTTTTTGTTAGGAAACTGAGATTCAATTTCATTCAGAATCTCCCTTCTAGATTCAGCTAGAGAGGGACACTCTTTTAAAAAGTGAATCTCATCCTCCACATCTTGTTTGCACATTTGATATATATACATCGTACAGGTTATCTTTTGACAAAGTATACAAAAAATTCTATCGATTTTTATTTAGACACTAGAAACCCCTTAAACTAAAAAACGAAGTTGCACATGTATCTGCATTCGTTTTTTACTGAAATGGCATAATTTTGACAATAACAGCAAAGTGTTAAAATACTGTTCTGTGGGATTTTAACCAATGATATACATTAACCTTCGCTTAAAAAAATTGACCAGTCATTTTCCAGAACTGGAACATGTGGAAAGGAGTTCATGTATGTGCTAGCTCATACTGGAATTAAAGAATTTTTTATGTATTATATCTGCAAATATGCAGCATGGCCTTATTAATCTTCAAGTCTAGTGATTTTGACAGAAAATGAAAAAAATAATTTAAGGCTGAAAAATAATGACTAACCAGCAACCTCTAGCTCACAAAGGTTAACACTTCCTTCTGGTACAAAGATTATGTATGTGCATACAGTGATAACTTGGATAATGTGAAGTGGTAAGTCTCCTTGGTACAATAATTCACCATATGCCCATGAGCTACTAATATTACTGCAGTAAACTGAATGGTTTCCATGAAAATTAGACGTATCAGCTACAATATAATATATAATGTTGTAAAAATAATGTGATATTATGTTGCAGACAAAGTCACAAACAACATGTCATGAAAAATGTTGATATATTTTCAGAAATTTCAGAAATAAATTAACTTCAAACACAGAAATTTTCATATTAATATCATTTTTTAATAAAATAAAGGATCTTAATACAAACATAAAACAAATCAATGGGATCAAATGATAAAATGAGAAATATAACTACAATATTCCAGTCTCGCGAGATCGGATATAGAGTAAGGCCTTTATTATGATAATCGCTTCATCCAACTTTAATCGTAATTCAGAAAATAAATAGACTACAGTCTTGAGCACGTTTGTTTGTCTGTAAACATAAATGACAAGACTAAATAGTTTCAACATGGTTTAATCGCCTGTGAATGAATGAAAATATTTTTTATTAATTAGATTTTATCAATAAATTTGATTTGTGTTTTACGCCACTAACAACAATATTTGAGACACTATACAGCAGGCAATTTTATCAGAGGTGGATCCCAAGACAGAACGGAATTAGGTAACATTGTTAACATATGTTGCGAATTGAGTGACCATATTGTGCGTTAAAATACCCGTGGTGAATCAACAACTTGCAGATCTGAACATGCTATGAGTACAACCTACAAGTGTAAGTGAATAAGGTAAAAAAACTTAAAGATCTATTCAAGCTACGAATGCATCCTACTGTATTTTAATATGCCAGTGGAGAATCAACAAATTATCGATCTGTTAAGGCTACGAGTGTACCCGACTGTACGTTAATATTTCAGTGATTAATCAACAACTGATAGATCTGTTAAGGCTATGAGTGTATCCCGGACAGCTTTTCAAGCTTTCGCTTAGTTTAAGTATTCAGCAGAATATTTCTTTCTAGTTTAAAACTTTAATTAATCACTTAAATATTTTGATGACGTTTAACTCATCCAGGTTTTCAACAAAAAACTAACCTTAAACAAATATATCTTAAGTCACTGTAAACCCATTTACGATTTGGAAATCTGTCTTGCTTTTCATCACGTTTTTTTGCACATAGTATTGAATTGTCCAATACACTGAACACACTGTGTTTGATGACATCTCGTATTGAGAGGCTTTCTGTCTTATCTCAGCCTGATTTTATTTCAGTAACGGTAAACATTCATTAGAGAGATATCTTCTGTTTGCATTTCTTTGTAGCAAGTACTTTTATTGTAATTCAGGTACTTTTTAGTCATTGGATGAATTTGGTCTGCTTCTGCTTTAGGTTTCTCTAATTTTGTGTTTGACCACTTGCTGGTGATAATAAATGCCTGGATCCCATTTAACTAGTTAAATCAAACCACATGTCTCATGCACACATCCTACGTCAAAATTGAGGTAATAGGCTTGTTTTTGTGTTAACAATTATTACATATTCACGGAGGAGCAAAGGGACAGAGAACAGTCGACAGACACAAAATCTTCAGAAAATGAATTAGACGGAAATGATGCAAAGTGTAAATATGAAATAAAAAACAACTGGGCACTGGCATGTAACTTCGTGCAAAATCATTAGTTTACACCTCAATATTTTAGACGGGTTTGGTAGTTTCTTTCCGAGAACCTGACAAGGGTTTTCGGCTTTCCTATACAATCAATTCAGCTAGGTGTCGTGGCAGGATATCGGGAAGGATATGCAGTTTGCCCCAACGCGTTCCAGCTAACAGCTCTCTTATCTGATAACATTTTTGCAATTCATATTGTGTTGTAGGGTAATTTTGCACTGTATAATTATATATATTGTTGGTGGTTATTTTGTTAACTTATTTGTGGTTTAAGGATGGGGAACTTGGGTTAGGCAGACACTACAGCAGTTTGTACCGATACACAATGCCAACATTCATCTGGCTAACTTTAACCTTATGAAGGTCTTTCTTAATTAGAGTAAATTATAGCATTCATACGTGTAGTTTAAACATGGAAAGCTATTACAAGCCAATATTGTGATATTTAAGTCGTCGTTAACGTTCAGGTAAAACTGTTACGAATAGAATATTTAAAGAAAGAGTATGAAAAGTATGTCAGAAAGACACGATATATAATTTACATTCGTCAAAAGCCAAATATAAATGCATGTAAAGCGCTCATCTCGATTTTCTTATAACAGACATGCTAGTGCCAAAATAGGAAGATAAATCAAATTTTATGAATTTCTGTTTCATTTATCGACCAAATCAAATACCGTAAACCATTTTTTTTCGCGGCTATTATTTTTTGCGTTTTGATGTTATAGCACTGTTTTGCGGAGATTTATTTTCGCGATTCGACATCAGTGGAGGGATATTTTCACAGTCGAGCGGACTATATTGTACATTTTTACTGCATTTAACCAACTAATGTTTCTATCAGTTTGATTTTTTAACATAAATCATGCGTTTTATGCACGTAAAAATACTAATTTTAGATTTTTAAAAAAGAGATGGCCAATGCTGCCACACAAGGCTTGAAAACTGCTGTAGGCTGTAATCGGTAGTTTTTGAGATATTGGCTTCGGTCTAAATAACGGATTAACATAGCTACACAGAATATATCCATCTGATTACGATTAGGAGTTTTATAAAATTTTATGTTCCCGTTTAAGAATTATATTTTCATGAGTGCGGTGTATGTTGTATGAAATAGTCCTAAATGGTACCTTTGGTGCGTCTTACCTTGAAAATACAGATATATATCTGTGATGATATGTAAGATTTTAAGATCAACTTGGATATATGTGTTTGATCCATTCAGAACAGAGCAGGAATCTGGTAGTCTGTTATTGTCTGCGACTAAACTAGATGTATTCACAAATGGATACTGTACAGTTTCCCCGGTTAAAGCACGATTGACGCCTATGTGAAGTAAAATAGACACAGAATAAAATATAATGTAAAACAAATAAAATAATAAAAGTTGCATAAACTGTATTTTAATATTGTAAATATCTATCAAAGTCAAATACTAGGCATCTGCAATATTAATTGATTGCTTATCTCAGACAAATAATTTGATTTATTTGATATTTGAATTTATCGGTAATTTCCAGTAGTTGGATCTGTGCTGACCGATAGGTCCTGTACAGGTCTACTGGCACAGAAAAAATTTATCGGCTTGATATGAAGAAAACGTCACGTTGTCAAGCATTTACGTCGCGTGCTTTGTCTTCATGCGCGCCTTTTCATGAATGAATTAGATCCGACGTCATTCATAAAACCGAACGACATCTTGTTGTCATACGTTTAAATGAAGTAGATTTTATTTTAAATGATGTAAAATGTGACATTTTTAGCTCGAGAATATTTTTTTTATTTAAAATTACCGTATAAAAGAATATTGGACATTTTGTATCTTGTACTGGCTTTATCATGATCAAATATTCAGTTCGCCTTATTGGCTCACTGAATATTTTCCGTGATAACGTTAGAACAAGATACATAATGCCCTAAATTCTTTATTTAAAGTACAATAAATATCTTGTTATGGTCGGTTTTATTTTTATTTTGTATTTATTTTAGATTATTAAATCACTTAGAATTGATTTTAGACTTCAGCATGAAATGGGCAAATTGTTCCTGTTTTTCTTCTCATACGGACAATAGTTTCAAACTAAGAAAGAATTCATTGCAGCAATTATTTTGTTGATGATTTTAACACGGGCTCAAGTGTTTTTCACATTTATTTTATCTAAATCGTTAGCGAGGGATAAAATTTGTAAACACAATGGCAGTCCATGTTAAAATAGTAAAAAACTTATGGCTGCCATGAATTATTTCGATTCTAATATTGTAAATATGTAACTTTAATGAAAAATGCCGTTTGTTTTTATACACGCTGTGCTAAAATCTTGCTGAAAACGTATTGTAAAGTCATAGCGCGTGCCAGTCATAATTTATTGGAGAATATGTTATGGAAAGCGCGTGGAAGTCATAAAAAATTGGAGTTTTTACTCTGGGTAAATTCTGTTGACGTTTTCAGTGCCCCATATAAGAAGATCTGGAAATTTACTTGTGAAGTTTAATAATGTCTGATTTATAAAATATTCATGACAGCAATGCTAAACTCACATTATAATAAGTAATTGTATATAAATACAGGTAGATTTGTGAGGAAACATCGTCAGCGCATCGACGTTTCGAAAGGACAATAGGTGCAGAAGCACACAAAATCTTTCCATTGCATATTGTGGTATGCATTTTTTTATGATTTTACGAGGTTTATTTACCACACATCCATGTTTGGCTGTGATGTTTCGTTTTTTTTTTTTTTTTGTTTATTATCTGCAGGTTCAACCTTCTTGTATCTTAAATAAACTGAAGGTAACGAAATCTTTGACTAAGTAATTTGCTAGTGATACAAAGATCACGTTCATACCAATTAAAATCTAAAACATCGCTGCATACACGGGTAAAACGGAAAAATTGAAAAATATTTACATCATAATAGGAGCCAAAGTGACGTACCGGACAAGAAAAAGAATACATGTTTGGAACAAGTTAACCAAGATAGAATAAAGGAAATTTAAACTGTAGATTTTGACATTATATTGAAGTTAAATATAGCAATTATACCTAAATAGCTTTTGATCGTCGGTCGGATATTTTTATTATATACGTGTGCGGTTTGAGCTTTTTTAAATCCCGATTGATTTCTTCTATTCTCTCCGGTTAATTTCAAACTTAATTTCTCTTTTATTTGACACCGTAGGTATCGTTGTCCTGCGAGAGCATGATTTCTTACGGGAATCGGTCCGGATTTCCTACGGGAATCGGTCAGGAATTCTTACGGGAATCCTGGATTTATTGAGGGTCTATCATTTCCGTTTTTCCGGAATCGGATATATTGTAGCTGTCTTAAGACTCAAAATCAATGTCCCTAACTGTTAATCAGTCATAGATTGCTGTAAACACATTACTGAGCTCAAAAATAGCTTATAAAATATTTATTATGTCCTGGATTTCTTTCGGGACACTTTGATATTGTCATATTTTTTTATTCTAGTGTCCTGGATTTTCCGTTTTGTAAAACATAAAATCATACATTTGTTTCGATTCAAAACACAATTT
>JAULBM010294455.1:0-25939 GCA_032357055.1 Geukensia granosissima | reverse complement strand
CTCTTTGTAGACTATGTTTGAAGTTGTCTGTTTTTGTAGACTTTGTTAGAGAGTCTCTCTCTTTGTATACTATGTTAGAGTTTCTCTCTCTTTGTAGAATATGTTACATCTCTCTCACTTTGTAGACTATGTAAGAGTTTCTCTCTCTTTGTAGACTATGTTAGAGTTTCTCTCTTTTTGTAGACTATGTTAAATTTCTATCACTTTGTAGACTATGTAAGGGTTTCTCTCTCTTTGTAGACTATGTAAGAGTTTCTCTCTCTTTGTAGACTATGTAAGAGTTTCTCTCTCTTTGTAGACTATGTTAGAGTTTCTCTCTCTTTGTAGACTATGTTTGAAGTTGTCTGTTTTTGTAGACTTTGTTAGAGAGTCTCTCTCTTTGTATACTATGTTAAAGTTTCTCTCTTCTTGTAGAATATGTTAAATTTCTCTCACTTTGTAGACAATGTAAGGGTTTCTCTCTCTTTGTAGACTATGTAAGAGTTTCTCTCTCTTTGTAGACTATATAAGAGTTTCTCTCTCTTTGTTGACTATGTAAGAGTTTCTCTCTCTTTGTAGACTATGTTAGAGTTTTTCCGTCTTTGTACACTATGTTTGAAGTTGTCTGTTTTTGTAGACTTTCTTAGAGAGTCTCTCTCTTTGTAGACTATGTTAAATTTCTCTTACTTTGTAGACTATGTAAGAGTTTCTCTCTCTTTGTAGACTATGTTAAATTTCTCTCACTTTGTAGACTATGTTAGAGTTTCTCTCTCTTTCTAGACTATATTAGAGTTTCTCCGCCATTGTAGACTATGTAAGAGTTTCTCTCTCTTTGTAGACTATGTTAAATTTCTCTCCCTTTGTAGACTTTGTAAGAGTTTCTCAGTCTTTGTAGACTATGTTTGAGTTTCTCTCTCTTTGTAAACTATGTTAGAGTTTCTCTATCTTTGTAGACTATGTTTGAGTTTCTTTCTCTTTGTAGACTATGTTTGAGTTTCTCAGTCTTTGTAGACTATGTTTGAGTTTCTCTCTCTTTGTAAACTATGTTAGAGTTTCTCTATCTTTTTAGACTATGTTAGAGTTTTTCCGTCTTTGTAGACTATGTTAGAGTTTCTCTCTCTTTGTAGTCTATGTTAGAGTTTCTCTTTCTCTTTGTAGACTATGTAAGAGATCCTCTGTCTTTGTAGACTATGTTTGAGTTTCTCTGTCTTTTTAGACTATGTAAGAGTTTCTCTCTCTTTGTAGACTATGTTAGAGTTTTTCTCTCTTTGTAGACTATGTTTGAGTTTCTCTCTCTCTTTGTAGACTATGTTAGAGTTTCTCGTTCTTTGTAGACTATCTTAGAGTTTCTCCGTCTTTGTTAACTATGTTAGAGTTTCTCTCTCTTTGTAGACTATGTTTGAGTTTCTCTCTCTCTTTGTAGACTTTGTTTGAGTTTCTCTCTCTCTTTGTAGACTATGTTAGAGTTTCTCCGTCTTTGTAAACTATGTTAGAGTTCTCTCTCTTTGAAGACTATGTTTGAGTTTCTCTCTCTCTCTTTGTAGACAATGTTTGAGTTTCTCTCTCCCTTTGTAGACTTTGTTAGAGTTTCTCTGTCTTTGTATACTATGTTAGAGTTTCTCTCTCTTTGTAGACTATGTTAGAGTTTCTTTCTCTTTGTAGACTATGTTTGAGTTTCTCTCTCTTTTTGTAGACTTCGTTTGAGTTTCTCTCTTTCTTTTTATACTACGTTAGAGTTTCTCTCTCTTTGTAGACTAGTTTGAGTTTCTCCGTCTTTGTAAACTATGTTAGAGTTTCTCTCTCTTTGTAGAATATGTAAGAGTGTCTCTCTCTTTGTTTACTATGTTTGAAGTTGTCTGTTTTTGTAGACTATGTTAGAGAGTCATTCTCTTTGTAGACTATGTTCGAGTTTCTCTGTGTTTGTAGACAAAGTCAACAAAGACGGACAAACTCACACATAGTCTACAAAGAAAGACAAAAAACAAACATAGTCTACAATGTAAGACAAACTTAATTATAGTTTACAAAGAAAAACTCAAACATGGTCTACAAAGTAGGACAAACTCAAACATGGTCTACAAAGTAGGACAAACTCAAACATGGTCTACAAAGACAGACAAACTAGCTCAAACATGGTCTTCAAAGTAAGACAAACTTAAACATAGTCTACAAAGTAAGACCAAAGCAAGCCTAGTCTACAAAGAAAGACAAACTCTAACAAAGCTAAGCTAAGAATACGATAACACAGTTTGGCGCAATATACAAATCTTTTCTCAATCGGAGGAATGTATTAGAATACAGTCTGGGCAGACAAAGACTTGGGGTAAATCCTAACATGCCAAAGCTAGTCTGGGCAGATAAAGACTAGGGTTAAATCCTTACATGCCAAAGCTACGGCATGTCACCACTGTTTCGAAGTTTGGTTCCTTAACTGAAACTAAAGTATCAACAGAAATACGACGACACCCATACATTTCAGTAGAGAGATTTCAACCTTGTTGAAGATTTTGAGTCTATTAAACTATGGTCTACCTTGCATAAATGTGAAACGGGAAAGAATAAGGAAACACACAATAATATAATTAACATCACAAAAGAGAAACCCATATTTAAAACGGGTACCAAAGTACTACGTAATCTGTATATTGGTCAAAGCAAGATTTATCCCAATTTATTTTTCACAAGATATTTAGTTTATACAAATTGTATAAGGTCATTTTTTTCGAGCAGAAATGAACAAATTGAACATTATAAAGTTAGTAAACTTCTGCTGTTTCGTTTCTATTCATAGAATCATAACAGGATTATCACACCCTACATTAGCTGCAATACTGAGCAGATCAGTCAAGAGTGTTCCAGAGTTTGATACAAGGGTGTTTCGTGGTAGTTTTGCTAAACAAATCATCCTCTATTGTTACAATAGCAATATCTCGCCTTTTCACCCTGATTCATATCCTGAAGTTAAAAACCAGTCGTTTTTTAATAGGCCGTGCATAACGTTACAATTCTCTGTACTTATACTTGTCATTACGAGAAAACAGGTTTTAGAAGCTTTAACCTTTTTTCTTTTTCGATACAACAGTAAATAATGAATGCTATTCATTTTGAGTCTTTTTTGAAATTCTTAAGTTCTACGACTTAATGAAGTAAACTAAATGAAAACAAAATTTTGAAAAATAATGATAAAAATCTATTTGAAAGAAATCGAAACTAAGTTTTTAGTAAATAACACAAAATTTAATAATGGAACATTTTTAAATAAATAACATCAATTACAACATTCAGTACTAATGGTGTTGGAACAAGAAAATTACAAAACCATCCTTTCAAACATTTATTAAATGCGTGTTCGAAATCAGTAAACAACATTTCTGCGAAAAAATGACATCCAATAAGGATAATTAGTGACTTTCAATTAAAAACAATTAATATTCATCAATATTTGAAATAAATCATGTCAACGTTTACACATTTTGCGTTGAATATTGCACAAAAACAGGAAGTTGATTTTAAAGAACGATATGTGGATTTTGAGCACCTTGTACTTTTGTTTCTTACATTTTGCGTTAATCCTTATGCACTATAACAACGCAGTTGGGTTTATGTTTTAAAATTGATCTCGGCTTTGAATGGCACATTTCACAGTCACTGTCATCACTATGTCGACTGCTGGAGTCACTCTCTTGGTTAATGCGATGCTTTATAACTTGCTCTGGGTTATTTGAGTGCTTGCTGTCCGTCTCGGTTCTATGAACGCTGTCTTCCACATTGTTCTCTTTTAAATGAGTCTCAATAATATTAACTGGAATAAATTCTGTTTTCCTTGAAAATTGCACATGATGATGACTTTGATCATCAATGTTGTTATTTTCTGACGGCATTTTATCTGCCAGACGATCGTTCGGTTTATTTATTACTGTTGTTGGCGCTTCCATTCCAAGATGATTTTGAAATTACACATTACAGCAATAAAGTAAAGATCAAATTTTTTAAAAAATCCATTAAGGGTCTTACTATACACAAGGTTTTTTCACTATCCCTTCTATGCAAGACTGTTAGTATTCCCCTCTAAACTTTAAAATTTATACACTCACTTTTTGCGTCAGGTCAACATTCTAAAAAGTGTTCCTTATTCACGGAATATATGACTTCTACCTATAAACCACGCTTGTCTTTATTTAAGATATAAGTCTGATTGATTAGCTATATATTACTTGTTTACGTCCAAATTATATTTATTTAAATGGTCGTATGGACTTCTGCCAGAGTTAAAGTCAACGAATTCCTATGTTTCTACAATAAGTTTTAGAACTAAAACGACAATTACATATTCTCAAATATCTGAATCCTTTGTTTAAGTCTGCTATTGATCAAGGTCATTTGACCCTGAACCTTACCATAACCTTTAATTATGATTATTCAAAACAATTAAACAAGGTATAATAATGTTGGAACGCAAATCTTTATTAATTACAGAATTAAGATTTAAAGATAATCTAAAAATAATATCAAAATCAGTTTTATAATAACAAATTATACAATTACAACTAATACATGGTCTATAGGTTTATAAAAATACCCAAACATAAAAACAAAGTCCCTAACACGCAACTGTAAATTCCCCCAACGTCAGAACACTAGTGCCTGAAGAAACAGCGATGAAGCATCTTGAGATTGTTTTCTATTCAACATGATGATATAATGAAAACTGATAAACATTCTGAGAATTTTCTTATGTGTCATAGCAAGAATCAAACAAAAACAACGTTGTTGTTGCCATGGAAGATTAGAAAATTCTTTGACAAGTCTATTTTTACTTTGAAGCATTAAATTTTAATGCAAGTTCTTCATATGAAATTTGTTTTGTACAACCTGTTTTATAAAAAGATGTTTATTGTTAATGACAAGAAGACCGCCCCGTTTCTGCAAACAAACTGGACAAATATCTTCCCGTGATCTATAGGCCAAATTATGCTTTCAGCAAGAGGGATCTTAATGTCCCCAACTAATACAGAAATGGGAGGTCTGGCATGATTGTCAACCAGATATAAAAATAGGAGATGTGGCATAATTGTTCATGAGACTGCCATACACCAAATGACAGTCGAATTTATACTTTTAAAGGTCCTATTATGGCCATCAATAATGAACAGGAAAATCTACATTACATATAAATTACATATAATTTAACATCTACGGGAACCCTTCATGCCTCCAACAAAAGTTCAAAAGTAAAGCTAAGTCGGTGACATACGAAATGTTGACAAATATCACAACACCAAAGCATCCATAGAAAACCCCATTCTCAGACTACTGACTTGGGACAGGCGTTAGCTAAAGGGGTTGGAAAACCCCAAACATCAAGGAGTCGTTCTTTGTCCTGTGTTAATGTGAATATTGCTGATTTTTATGAAAAAAAGTTCTAACAACGTCTTAATTCTTTCATTTCTCTGACATTACGCATAAATGTATTCAAAAGATATCAAATCTATCAAAATATTCACAAATCCTGCGAACAAAAAGTGTTATAATGAAAAACGAAACAATTCCCAATTTGATTGGAGGAAAACAAAATATATGTATAGAAATTTCGAAAAATACATAAATTACCGTTTAAAAATGAATTATGAAGATTCCTCCAAGGATTTCTCTAAATTCAATAAAGAGTGAGAGACTCAGCTCAGTGAAACGAACTTTAATGTTTAACAAAGGGTAATAAAGAGGAGACACCCGCGTGACAACATCTATATGACACGTTTGGCCAATTTAGAATGCCGTTTGACTTTATTTTACAAACGTCTTGTGAACAAATATTTTGTAGAGTCATGCAAAGCATCGTGCTAACAGTAAGATAAAGATCTCGTAAGTCTACACCGGACGTGTACCTTAATTGACTTTACTATAGATCCTAATATTCCATGGCCCTTATTATATCCCTAATTTATGCGTTTAAACACGTGCCGTGTAATGTAATTGAAAATTGTTTAGTCATTCTAGATTAACTTTCAGACAAGATTTTCGTCGTGAAGGGAATAAATCGTCAATCAGTTTGCTTAAAGGAACTTGAAGATGCCAAAAGAGCAGACGACAATCGTTAGGTCAGAGGTCAACCAAGACAATGACCAAAACAACAGGAACAGAGGACAAATAAAGAACGCAGACACTTCGCAGAAACACTACAGCTTACTGAAGAAACTGGAAGGAGGAAGAAGTCAGAAGCACAGTAATGGTAAGCAGTTCCTGCTCCATAAGTTAAAGGCAACCGTCGTGTGGTGGCTAGTCTCAATTAGTAGTAGTCGCAAACATAGGATTGGAATCAGCAATCAAAATTAGGATCGGAATAAGCAACCAGCATAGGACCGAAATAAGCAACCAGTTTAGGACCGGAACCTGCAACCAGTATATGATCGGAATCAACAACCAGTATAGGAATCGAATCAGCAACCAGTATGGGAGCGGAATCAGCATCCATTATGGGACCGGAATCAGAAACTAGTATGTGACCGGAATCAGCATCCAGTATGGGACCGGAATCAGTAACAAGAATAGGACTGGAATCAGCAACCAGTAAAGTTCCCGGATCAGCAACAAGAATCGGACCGGAATCAGCAACCATTATAGGATCGAAATCAGCAACCAGCAAATGACCCGAATCAGAAACCAGTATAGGACCCGAATCAGCAAGCAGTATATGACAGGGATCAAATTACGACAGTTGGGAAAAAGCCGTTGTCATTTGTGATTTTTGATATTTCGTTATTGCCAATCAAGTCATGACATCGAATGAAATAATTGTCAAATGATGACTTTAAGCAAGATACGCTCCGTATGCAGGTACGGCTGGGATGTTGTTAGACATGAACGGAAAGTTTACAATAGGAAAATTAAAGTTATCTCTCTTGTCGTCAAGTTTTGTTCTTAACCTCCACATCAACAAGACATTAACCACCAATTAAACTTCCATCTTCAGAGTGAGGACAGGACAAACACATACACATATTCATGAATGTCATTGATCTCAAATGTGTCATTTAAGAGAAGCAAAGCGAGATACTGAAAACCTCCAATAGTTGTTAAAAATCCACCAGCCACAGCGAAATGACATATAGCATTCAGCAACACAATATGGACAAATGTTGGGTTTACAGGACCTGTCGTAATGGGGGCTTCTGCTTTTCCTACAGGGTTCCCATGTCCGTCGTTTTAGCGGCACCCTTCATGGTGGACGATTTCATCTACTCTAACCAGGTTTTCATGTCCGTTATTTTAGTGGCACCCGTTAATCTTATTTAAACTCATGCTGGTTTTAACTTACAAACCTTAAGGAATGAAATTGTTGTGTTATAACAGTTAAAACACGCGCATTGTTCTTTTCATGTTTATCTACCAATGCGGTATCTACCAAACACGATGATAACCGTAAAATTTTCGAAATGATTAAATCAATCTTTCCACTAAAAATTCATCTTAAATACCATCTGTGGTAAAATAAGTTTCATTAATTATATTTTATAGTTGTGATAAAATTTAAAAGAAAGAATATGGAATATATGTCAGATATACACAATCCACATTTTTTTCTGGATAATTTGTGTGCTGCATAATTTCAAAACGATTGAAAATGCCTTAATTACACTGCGAACGAAGCGATTTTCTGGATTAATCTTCATCAGGTACGCTCGGGACCAAATATTGGAAAAACAAGAATTTATACGTGCAGACGGGTGGAGAGAATCAGTAATTTTGTGGTAAAACTGATTGATTAAAATACCTACGACACACACTAAAAATATAAGAATTAACAATGTTGGAAAGATATAAACTCTATCTTTCCAACATGCATTCCAGTAACCAGCCAACCAACCAACCAACCAACCAAAACAAATAACAGCATATCACTCAAGCACGGGGAACATTAACCTTGTGTTTTTTTTTTTTAAATTACAGAGTTAGCTTTAGTTTAAACATATTTTTTTGTCAAAAACAAAAAGGATGAGGCACAAGTACAACGTACTTACGAGGCCTTCTCCACAGTACATTTTAGTTATATCACTAACAGAGCATGCAATAATGACATAATAATTATAATACAAATTGAACAATTTTGACAGTAAATTAAAAAAAAAAACATGAAAGGCAGTGAGAGAAAATGAGTGGTGGTGTGTGGATATGTTGACAAAAAAGGATATGTTGACACTAAGCAATTCTGCTTTATATATCAAATTATCTTTTATAAAGGCAGAACTATAGAACAATGTTACCAAGAGAGATAAATCTGTAAATATGTGCACAACACAACAAACAAAATTATTTTCGGGGGGTCTTGCTGGTTATATTTGGAACCCATTTTTGCTATTTTTTGTTATCGTTTTGTATGACCTTTAAATAACAATAGTATATTTAAATCTGAAAAAACTACATTATCTTCCAATATAATCGTTTGATTTTCCAGGATTTTAAAATTTGAATTCTGCAAACTATGCTAATGATATGAATAGCGTAGTTTTGTCATTGATGCATTGTACCCTGGAGTTTTAAAACGATGCCTAACCACAAGTTAAGTAAATTCAGCTACATAAATTTTTCAGAAAAAGACATGAATAGAATTTCATTGGACAAAACACAAGGAAATATAAGGACAGCAAAAAATGTATACCTGTAACACACCAGCAAATGACGTGTTATATGGGCTAATAACATGTTTAAATACCATCTGTACATGTGTACATTTTGTTCGACACAAAAATTGAATGACACTCCGTTTCCCATTATTCTACCTGATATTTTTGTTACTTGACATTCTTTTTTTCCTTGCTCTATAGCAAGAAAAAATAGGTATCCATGTCTTTTAGGATATTGTTATGCTGAAACAAAAATAATTAATTAGTCATGCATGTGTAAATTATTAGCTGGAGGCTGACTTCTACATTACTGTTGTGGCAGTTGAGGGCGTTATATTTGACGCAACCTATATAAATTTTTGAAAGAACAAACGTCAAGATTGTTTCATCCTTGAGGGTTTACGCATCAACTGAACGTTTGATATAATAAATCGTTTACCTGAGTAAAACTATCATCACAGTCTAACGTGTTGACAATGTAGTCACTTTGGGAAATATTTGGTGATTAGAGGAACAGTATTCCTGTTGCTGACTCTGTACATCTTCATTAACCTGATCGGAATGGTAAGTAATTATAAATATCAAATGTTATTCTTCATCTATAAATAAATAAGCTGTTGTTGAATAATAACATAAAAAATAACTTTTAAGTTGAAATATAAAATTAAAATAAGAATTTCTTTTTGATTGAAATACAAATTAACCATAATTTGTAAAATATCATTTTTTATTCAGAAGTACAATATAATGTATGTTTTTGATACATATTAAAAAGTTTGTCAAAAATGGCATCTTTAAGATTATATCGTTAGACAATTGCATTATAATTCTTTTTTTGCAAACATGAAAAGCAATGGCGACAGTAGTCAAGCAAGGTTGTCGTATTTAGCGTCAATTCTATACCTTATCTTGCGACAGAAATATAGTCTTCATTGTAAAATAATATATTTTGACATAGAAAAGAAAAAAAAACTGTTCAAGTAAACGACATATGATATATGAAAACATACAATGAGATCTCAATTTGTTTAAAATGCAAGCTAGAACATTATTATTGTTCAAAATATTTCAACGTTTTGCTCTACTAGAATCATTTTAAAAGTTCAAACAAAACCAATGATCACAAAAACTCAAATCCGTTTTCACGGTACATAAGTTAAGTTAAATTTTGTGACATGTAATAATAAAGATCGGAATTGATATATCTGTTTATTGAACATAAGATAAGTGGAAATAAGACCGTGTATTTATATTGGGTTTGAAATATTTATAAAATGCTTTACCGTCAACAACGTTTTTGTTGTACAACAGAGACAATGCTACATTTTTGGAACTCCACTTAAATTTGACTTATGAAGCAAACCAAGAAAATTATAACTGTTTTATTTTTAAAGGACACTTTAAAAATATATATTTAGTATTATCTATTTAAAGGGTTTATTGTGCAATTGTCCTTTTAGAATATCAAATAGCAGTCGCATGTAGGGAACGACTTGCTATTCTTCAATATTACCATTTACTCCTCTACGTTTGAAATCTTCTGTTTTACACAAGTAAATCTTTAAGCAAGTAAGTATATTTCAATTTTATTGGCCAGACAGACTGAAAACAGGGATGTCATATATTTCTGTATTATGTTGTTTTACATTCATTTTCTATGATAAAGTATTCGTTTTATGCAAAAAGACGCATACATAACAGTCAATGTTACTTTTTTACAACAGTAAATAAATCAAATTGTTTTTATTTTTGGCAACTAATCGATAGTGTGTAATAAGATTTAGGCAATTAACTATAATTCCATTCATTAAATATCCATGGAAAACCATCAAAGATTTATTCATGTTAAGAAATAATGTTTTGCTTTGTATTGCGGTTATAAAACGAAGTGGTATTGTGTTCACCCCCCATACGACTGCAATAGCAAGCAGCTTGTAATTTAATCATTCATGAGTATAGTTCTTAATGTCTGAGGCTTATAAGAGCTTTCTTAGGTTACAATTAAAATAACAGACATTTTAAGTATATGGAACACGAGTCCTTATTAAACTTTTGTGAATAAGTTAAACCTTTACACCTAGAGATATATGTCTGTGAAATATGATGATATAGATATTTAAATTTTATAGGTAAACTTGTATTTTGATACCAATTGGTCGATATTTCTGCTCTTTGATCAGAGGTCTCCAAGCTGAAGGTATCACATGCCCAGTGTCAATTACACCCAAAATCATTATAAAGGATTTTAATATACGAAAACATCATACCCAATTAGACTATTATTTATGTATGAAGACGAATATTACATGACGTAATATTGAAAGAAATGAAAACTGCAAATTTGTCAGTTTTTAACACAATATTACTTTGACAATTAACAAATAGACAACTTATAACATATAATAAACATCATGAGTCGGACCATTGATGACAGCGGACTCGGGGACTTTGACCAAAAACACGTCAGAAACACCGGGCCAAACTATTAGATCGTGAGTGAGTTTACGAGGCTTCGAACATTATTGCACCAAATACATGTAGTTGCTGAAATTACTGGATTCAGCTTCATGTTTCGATCTGTTTGGGAATTGAATACTTTTCAATCTCGGACTTTCTTTGCTTGCTTCCTTTGCTGCTGGTGAGAGATTGATCCCTGAGATTCGCTTGTAGCATGGTGGGGTTCAGCATACTATTGCGATATAGGTTAACTTGTATTTTGATACCATTTGGTCGATTTATCTGCTCTTTGAGCAGAAGTCTCCAAGCTTAAGGGTAACACCTGCCTACTGTCAGTCTTAGCTGACATGAAATTGTGGTCATTCATCACAATAATGATAATTTTTTGAAGGTCTTCTGAACAGCACAACATATAATTTTGGTCATTCGAAGTTGAAGGTCATCTGAAGAGTACAACAGATATTATAGGTCATTTACACGTTTCTTGCTACTTAAGAGTTCTACTGGATTTATGAAATCCGAGACCTTTTTCTAACTCGGATCAAATGTAGATTTAAAACAACATAACTGTAGTTTTAGTTGCATTTACAAATGTGCTGTTTTGCTGGCTAGAATTTACATTTTTTTTGTAATGTTGAAATAATTAAATAGTCAAATCCTTCTACACTGCTCAAATTTCAACGATTTAGCTATAGGAATATCAACGATAATTTTTGTCTTGACTATTTTGATGTTTAAACTGGCGGTATTTTTTTAATTATAGAGTTCTAATCATATTTTAAAATATATATTTAATGAGAGGAATCAATAGTCCTAGTTGATTGTGGATGGAAAAAACATAATCAACGTTGTAATAGACGCAACATATAAAAGGCGTGGCAGATTTTGGTAATTATACAACTAACATTATTAAAGCACTCCAATTTTAAGTTTTAACAAATACTTGGTTTGCTGTTATTTGTAAACTTTAAACTAATCCACAATCAACTGGTCTTGGCAACCAAAATCTGAACACAGAAATCAAAACATTTAAGAAATCGTGGTTGCTCTGCATGGCTACATAACAAACGAATTAATTTTACTTGGCATTAACACCGAAATGCAATTGTCAGTGATAGGAAATTATCGTATGCAGCATACCTGTGGTTTTTGATCATTTTTACAGATGTTTTTTTGAAATGCGCATGCGGTGTCATACGGTACAAAAAGATATAATTAATTAAAATTTCATTAGCTTGTTGTCAAAAGTGAAAATGTGTTTAATGTCATAAAAATTGACAGGATGAAAATGTCACGAGCGCAAATGTTGGATAAATATCTTTTATCAGAGAAATTATAACGGTTTAAATAATTCCAGGATATTTTGGGCGTTTATATTGTAAAATCAAAACAGAAAAATCTGTGATTAAAATTGTAATATTTTAATTGCTATTATTTTAACTACGAACCTAATAAAAAGTGAACTGGCGACATAGAAGAATGAAGCATATTTTTATAAATAAGGTCTGGAGGTATTTTTCGCTTTGAAATATACACTTGTATGCTTTGATTGGAATGGGATAGTATACTTGATTTTAATAAGAACTGAGAGCTTAATATGTAGTATCTCGCGACATTAAATTTATTTTGATAATCTGTTAATTGCACTATACAAAGTTTTCGACACAAGCAAATAATACAATAAGCAAAAATTTGTCATTACCAATTTTAAAACTGAAAATAATGACAGCGTTTATCGGGATATTGCCATTTATATATACCTGTTACAACTACCACTGCAGCATGCAGTGAAGACTTACAGATGATTGGTCTTTTTTAAATTAATTAATTATATTTTTCTCCTCCTCTTATCGGACTGTTGTTTTCAAGTTTTTCAAAATGTCACATTCAAATAGCGCGCATTGATTTATTCGATTTTCTGAATTACGATTTAATTGCTTTAAAATTTCATTGAAATAGAACTTCCTTCTGTCTTGTAGATCTGTCATGTCAAAGTTCTATGTGACTGGTTTCTTATGGACATTTCATTTTACTTACGATATATACCATCTTCATAACGTCTCGACTGCCTCAGTGGTGTAAGAGATAGCGTGCTCACCTCGAGTGGGGAAGTTATTGGGTGTGAACCCCGACCGGGTAAACCAAAGACATTCTGCTTCTGCGCTAAGCACGCAGAATTTAGGAGTAAGTGTAAGCTGGTCGGCCAATAGATGGAATCATATGTTTGGGTAAAGTGCACGTCTTCCTGCGGACTGTTGCTTTCGGGAGATACCACGTTTAAATCCAGCTCAGTGTGTCGGTTAGTACAAGGCAGAGTTCATTCATCATCACTCATAATTAATATGATCTCGTCCTGAATATGCATGAAATATTTGCCGCTGGACGTTGAGCACTATTCGACCAATCAATCAATCCGATAATATCGTCTCTATTCATATGTTCTTCCAATTGTTTTGACTCTAGAAGTTTAAGCAAATTTTATACTTATGTTTTATATGAGTTCAATTGTTCGTAAAGATAAACTTTGAAGAAGTTAAAATGATGTTTCATTTACGTTAACCACGATGTATCTTTTTATTCATAGATTTTGCGAATTTTTTATGTGCAATCTTAACAAATAAACTATGTAATAATCAATTTTATGAATGTTTTGTAGAAAAAAAGCATTTGATTTAGTTTGGAGCTCTGCTGTATAAAATTGGTATGATAGGAATTGGAAAGAATTTACAATATTATAAATATTAGTATGAAATACAAAATTGTCATACTAGTTTCTTCACTATTTCTAGAGAGAGTAAACAAAGGGATTCATTGATTCCCTCTCTTTTTAATATTTTCATTGATGATGTCACTAGCAATTTTGATATAGTTGAATGCTTTCCCATGAAACTGTCTTATTCTAAAACAGGGTGGCTGCTTTTTGCAGACTATCTATTTGTATTATCAGAAACAAAAGAGGGGCACCAGAAAGGATTAAACAACTTATCGAAATAATAAAAAAAATAATTTATGCAAAAGTTTGCAGATTGAGTTCATCGTCAATTAAACTAAAACTATGATATTCACACACAAAATATCTAAATCTGGTCCCCCTTTTATAACTTATGATACCAATCATGGCATATAATGCTTAAGTTTCATTTTTCGACATATATAGCGCAAAGATTAGAGCTAAAAAATCTTGAAAGGAAATAATTTCATAGATAAGAATCCAATAGAAAAATTACATTTACATTTTTGCAAATTAATATTGGATATAAAAAATAATGCATCAAATTTAGCCTGTAGACTTGAATTGGGGAGACATCTCATTTAACATTATGTAATAACTCAAAGTTTGTATATATGAGAAGTTTCACAAATATTGATCTTAGTCCATTATTGGAAGAGCTTATGAGATAACAAAAAAAATTATACTCTGAAGTGTATGCTTGGTTTACCTATGCTAATGAAGTTTTGAAGCAAAATTATTTAGGTCATCCTTTTAATACAGAATTATTCAAAACAAAACTCTTCAAGTAACGTGTTCAATTACATATTGGTTATTATTATGAATATATTTTTAGAAAAAGATTGGAAGACCTAAATGATAAAAGTAAACTTTTCCTATGTAAACAGATAAATAAGAATAAAGATGATAAATTTTATTTAAATACACCAAATTTCATATTTAGAAAATATATAACAAAGCTTAGAATAAGTAACCATAGCCTGGAAATAGAAAAAGGAAGTCATTACAATATCCCTAGAAATGAAAGATTTCCTAATGAACTGTAAGATAAATAAACCAGAGGATCCATGGAGTCTGAAATCGCTCACCTGGCAATTTTTTTGTTGAACGTTCAATTCTCCACAATAACAATTTAATATACTTTGCATTTTCTGACAAGAACATGTTAAAAACTGGACCTATCAGAATACATAATTGGCCCTGGCGGCCACGTTGATTTTGGGATCGGCACCAATTTTATAATCCTGGTCATTTCTGCCAAGTTAGTTTGAAATCCATACACCTGTTTCGAAAAAAAAAACGAAAAATGTGAAATTCCCTTAAGGTTCAATGGTAAAATAAGTTTCGTCATGGCGGCCATTTTGAATTTCTATTCCACTAACGATTTACAAATTAAGTACAGCACCATCTACCAATCATTCTTGCAAATTAGCAATCCAATCCTCTTTGTAGATGTTTGAAATTTGGACCAATTAGAATGCATAATTAACCCTGACAGATATGATGAATTTTGGTTCAGCACCAATTTCACAAATCTGGTAAAGGACCACCTGCCAATCATTTCTGCCAAGTAAGGTTTAAATCTGTAGAGCCGTTTGGGAAAAGAACACGAAAATATGAAATTTTCATAGGGTCCAATGTTTAATTAAGTTTCGTCACGCAGTCATTTTGAATATCCGATCTGCGAACAATTCACAAGTTGAGAACAGGACCATCTAACATTCATTTCTGCTAAGTAATAGTCCAATCCACTTTGTAGTTTTTGATAAGAAGATGTTTGAAACTTGAACCAATCAGAATACATAATTGTCCCTGGCGGCCATATTGAATTTCGGATCGACATCAATTTCCCAAATCTAGCAAAGAACCACCTGCTTAACATCTCTGCCAAGTTGGGTTGAAATTTGTTCAGTGGTTTCAGAGAAGAAGATGAAAATTGTGAAATTCCAATAGAGTCCAACGTTAAACTAAGTTTCGTCTTGGCGGCCATTTTGAATTTCCGATCGCCAAACGATTCACAGGTTAAGTACAGGACCATATAACAATCATTTCTGAAAAGTAACAATTCAATCCACTTTGTAGTTTCTGAAAAGAATATGTTTGAAACTTGGGCCAATCAGAACGCATAATTGGTCCTGGAGGACATGTTGAATTTTGGATCAACACCAATATCTCAAATATGGTAAAGAATCACCTGCCTTACATTTTTATTAAGTTTGGTGGAAATCTGTTTAGTGGTTTCAGAGAAAATGTGAAAAGTTAACAGACAACGACGACAACGGACAAAAAGTGATGACAAAAGCTTACATGCCCCTGTGGTCCAGGGGAGCTAAAAGTATAGACATGAATATCTTAATAATATAATCAACGATTATCCAGATTTTGATAGTTTGACGAACACAGATAAATTGCTGCATATTTTTAATCCACCAACACCATCCAAGTGAGCAGTTTGGGTCTCTTTATTAAAAAGTCATCAGAACTGAGGAAAGTGAAACTTGAAATTGAATTTTTTGTGTTGTGTTTTTTAAATATTTTGTATTGTGTCACAAACTATATTTTTATGACAAGAAAGTATCTGGTTTGATTTGATGTTTTTCAATGAGCTGATGTTAAGATGTAAAGATTTGGCAGTATAACCCCTTGTTAAAACAAAGTAAGTAATGAAAATACACAAAAGTGGAAATCATGCATATTTTCATGATATCACCCATATAACTATAATTTGATCATCCCGTCACGAACTGTATATTTCATTTGGTCCTTGAATGTAATAAGAGTTTGACCAATCTCCCATTGTTGGCCCCTTAAGTGTATGGTAATGGAAAGTCCAGAAATGCTTTACACTTAGTTAAATTTGACGTTTTAATATTAATTTTAAACAATGAAAGACATGGATCGTATTCCAGATTCTTTATTAAATATTATTACGGATGTATTTCTCTTGTGCTGTGTGGAGGTCGTTAAAAGCTTCCTCTTGCTTCAGTTGTATGCTCCTGTTTATTTTCGGGTACTGGAATGCATGTTTTAAAGATTCGGGTTACATATTTCCAACGTTGTAATTGGTAAATAAACTAATTGTTATCTTTATATTTGGCTTATCCGCGTTTATTATGTCACGAACTGTATATTTCATTTGGTCCATGAATGTAACTAGAAATTCATGAAGTTTGACCAATGTTGTCATAACCATCTTGGTTTGACCGATCCTATTTATAAACCAATTGGTGTCTGATGAACGTTAATCTAGAAAAGCGCTTTTGTTGAAGGCGATAAAATTGAAGGTAAAGTACAAATCTATGATGCAAGGACTAGCTTTCTTTTTATTTTCAATTTATTTTTTCCTTCATCCCACCTTTCTAGATGTAAATTAAAAACTTTATGTTTTTTTTTGTTATCAGACCATACATATTATTTCATATAACACATGCTAAATAATTGATAAAAAATCAATAAAGCAAAAAACGTGATAAAGATCCTATGAAAAGATATGTCAAAAAATTATAGCAAATTAGTAAAAAGAGCATATGTAATCGCAAATCGGATGTAACCACGGAAATCAATCAACATATATGTTAAAATGTTATAATTTAAAAACCAATAAATGTCAGACTTTAACAATGATTCACGGTCATTGAGCAGCAAAACATGGGATCATGAAATATAACCTACGCTTATTGAAAATTAATTATAGTTTTGATAAACTTTATTTCATTTTGGAAAATTAAGAAGTGAAGACAGATCGCTAGTGCATCAGGATGAATTATATACAGTCAGATGTAAGTTGATTTTTTTTTAATTTTCGTCCAATTTGTAAGCTGTGAAGTTACCCGTAATATCTTTTAAATTAGTTAATTGTAAGTCATAAAAATCTAAAAAGAAGATACAAAGGGTATGACACAGAAATAATATCTTTTTTAAAATATTAACGTTCATAACAGGACTGTAACACTACAATAAATATAATATTATATTATCAAAACAGAACAAACGCAGAAGACAGTGTTATACAATATAATCTTGATTATGCAAGTGACGATACACATGTTAACACAAATGCTTCCTTACACAAAAAAATAATTATCAATGTTGACATAATTAATTGTCTACAATGAACAATCTTGTGAGCAGCTGTTCGCGTTGACGAAAATCACTACAAATGTATACATAAAACAAACATTAACTTCTGATCTTAATAATGTAACAATAGGAGGACACAAACACGACAACCCTGAAGTATACCGTCTTTCTAAAAAAAAAAATGAAATAATTCCCCTAGTCTTTTGATGTGGTATTTTAGTATTAATTGCTATGAAACATATAGCCCTGAAACTATAATTTTTGTTAAATCTTTATTGACAGACGTTCAAAACTCAACTAAAAAAGACATTATTTTTTGTTCTGGGTCACACACACACATTCAAAAAACGAAATGAAAAGCACAATAATGTTATTCTTTTCGTTTTTCAACTTGACGAATCATTTTAATGGCTCTGAGGAAAATGTAATAACGAGATAATTTCATGTTTTTCGATCTACGTTAAATTTGCAGTTTTATATAAATATAAAAAATAAGGTTAATTTGAGTTTATTTAATATTCTTTACTAACTACATTAGTGAATGACTATGTTGTGAAGGCACTTGGTGTGGATTAAAATTGCATACGTGATTAAATTGTTTATTACATTGCTCTGATTACATTTTTAACCGAGAGAAACAAAATATACTAATGGCAATGTCATTACGCACAAACGGTTGCATAGCAATGTATTAACAATGTTGATTGTAACTTTATATACTAGTGTGAAATAACTGTGTTTAAATATGAAATATTGATTGTATATGATAGGAAAATATTTTAAAAACTCAATATTAAAAGTGAACAATTTGCATAGTAAAGTGAAATTTGATTTTTCAATTGTTCCGGTAAAACCTAAAATGTTTCTAATATTCAAAAATTGCGGGAATGACTCAATAAAAAGTTCAAAGATACTTAATGAGTAAACACAACTATAAGATTTTGCTAATGAACACAAAACAAATTAAACTAAAGTTCCAACGGGGTTAAGTAAAAATTATAATCTATCACCATTTACTATTTATTGAACGTCAAAATAAGGGAAGTGTGCTGTTTTTGCGACTGAATGTAAATCTACACATACTCTTAAATTCACAGGTATGTTTAACGAAACCTATCCTGCCATGGAAAACAATGTGTTTAAGACCACCTAAGAAATCGACAATCGATTTTGATTCAAATGTGAATCTCATTTTTATTGTGTTTTTTTTTGCATGTGTGTGCGGTTTGTTTGTGGGATATATAGACAATTTAATTATTTTTGTTACACCATGCTAATCAACAGATAATTTGACATAATATCTAACTTCACAGTCTTTGATTTTGAACGACTTAACTTAGACTTGCAAATATGTGAAGATTCAGATTATTATTGCTATGACAAATGTGCATAAAGTAAAAAAATTATTTGTTTGGTATTTTGTGATACTCGTTTTAGTGCGTGGTGTAACTGGTGGGAGTTTTGCGTGGAAGTGTATATGCAAAACTGGTGATAAGAATACATTTTGAGAGTGAAATTACCCTATTATATACATGCAGATTGGTCCCCGCGTTCTGTGAATTAAAACATGAAAAAAATATCTTACAACGCAGCTCAAAGGTGACTGACTAATGACTAATCTTATCATAGAAAAACAAAATTTAAAAAATATGTAATACCAGAAACATTTAGGGATACTTGCAAATGGTTGGTCAAACAAAAATAAATTGAAATAGAGACAAAAACATTTTAAAAATATTTTCACAACTGATTTGAAAAACTTAAATGTATATTTATGACAATTGATGTCGATTGATTGATCGACGACCTACGTGAATTCGATCGATACTGAACTAACGTTGTACTAATTGTTTGTTCCATTCATAGACCTACATGAACTCGATTGATATTGATTGAATTACAAACCAACCAAAATGCATGATGTTATCAATCTATCAAATAAATATATATAAATTTTGACAAATTGATAGCTAATTTAACTTTTACAAAAAGAAATTTGTATATCATCAACTTTAAACATTCGTTACCGTAGGATAAGAACATAATTTATTAATATCATAATATATCGATATAAATTAAACAAATGATATGAATGTCAAAGAAAATAATTAGGCAGTAACATGATCTAATGAATATTATGTCAACTGAAAAACCATCTTGTCTTTTCTTCGAAGATTAAATTTCTTTACAGTTAATGAAATACATTTGAACTTCTGATTTTCTTGTTTCTTTTCTATTCGGTAGCGTTTTATTTTAGAACGTACTGGTTTTTCTGATAAATATAGTGAAGGTGAAATTCTTACATTGGTGGATTTTCTGTTTGGCAAAATCTGGTAGAATTTAGAGGACGTATTCTTCACCCCACTTTAAGCATTCATTTATGTGGGCACAAATTGTGCTCCTTTATTGATCGACTTTTTTCTCTTGTTTGAAGCGAAATTTGTCCAAGGGATACATTAAAAAAGAGACTAGCTAGGTCGTTGAATTTCATTTCCGCACTATTTATTTATTTTTTATTTTCTGTTTCTGCACATTTCTAACTTAAATGACCATCTTAACAAAAAAGTCCTAGAAACAATAGAGACCATAGAAACAAAAACAAATTTGTGTCATATTTTTTACCTCGCGATAGACGAAGAGATTAAACTTATTTCTATGATTTACGACAAACAGATGACATTAACTTTTTCTATTTGTAAACTTTCCATTCTTTAACAAAACAGATCTAAATATATCCATATACCAGTGATTCATTTAGAACATTTTTCAGATATCTTAGTGATTATTATTACTATATCCATTTTTATCACGGGGAGGATTAAATGTTTTTTAATCAATAAAAAATTACAATAAATTTCAGCAAGATTGATGATTGTGACCGTATTTTTCATATTTACAAATAACTCTCATTAATTTAAGTCTCGACTGGTAAATGATAATGCGTGAATATTAAATGTGTATCCCTGAAAGCTCGTTGCTACCATTCTTATTTGGAGATTACTTTTCCTTACAGAAAGTTGCTCATTTGTTTAAATACTAAAGCATTGAAAATATGGAAAGGCTTCGTATTAGCCTTATCAGTTGTACCCTTACCATCGGATTTGGCTTCCTATTTTGATTTATTTGGATTTAAGTACTTCTTTTACTATGCTTAGATCACTGACTTCCCAATTTTTGGTAGTGTTTCTGACGAGAGATTACTCCTTGAAATGAACAAACATCTGAACGAGAAATTATACAGTACGCAATCCAGAAAAAAATGTGGATTGTTTATTTCTGGCAAATATTACATATTCTTTCTTTTAAATATAACATAACAAAATTAGCATTTTTTCAACATTGGCATACTTATATTATTGAATAAAACATTTTTCACGTTTAACCGAAAAGCTCTGTATAACTTTCTCTATTTTCCATTAGGAATACTTTCATATGACCAGCCATTGAAGAAATAACTTTTTTGTCTGCACAAAACAGCAATAATCATACAAAAAGAAACCTTAAAGAGAATCCTAAAAATACATTTGAGGTTAACTTTGAATGAAAGCTCATTTAGAATTTATTAAAAATATATTTCTAATTCTTTATATTGAATTATAATCCGTGATTACGGTTTTCGAATGAGTTTTATCGATTAATAATTCGCTATAACGGTTTAACGAGTTCATTACATCATATTTCTATTCGAGATCACGGTATTTCAGCCAGATAATGATTCAGATTTAGTATGAGATTGATTCAATATACACAAAACGAATAATTACGAATGTACGGGAGGGAAAACTTAAGGGGGAACTTAATGCCGCGGTCGCCTAAAGTGGGTGGCATAAAATGATCAGTTAAAAAAATTAAACTAATTTAATCACAATTATAACATTACAAAACGTTTGGAAAAATTTCTAATATAAAGAAATATTCAAAGCTCACTTTTCTGGATTATGAAGGGATAGAATCAATTTCAAATGCAAAAAAGTGAAATTTGATGAATTATCATTTCTGAAAGTAAAAAATTTATATCATTATTTATGCATGATTGACAACTCACGACATTCTTTTTTACAGGCAGTTTTGGCTTGGGTGACAATTCTGAGTTCCCTGGTCATAAATGTAGCACAAGGTAAGTTTATTGAAATATTAATCAAATTACATACGATTAAAATTTTATATTTCATCAATAAATTTTCAACATTTCCCCGTTCATAAAGTACAACAAATGGTAATTTGAATCTTTCAAATTAACATGGATATTGAAATGTGTAAATTTCAGGCAAGTGATAAGCCGTAAGTGATAATATAAGAACAATAGAATATTTTTTATGTCTTATATAAGTTTGTACGCGATTATTTTTAATCTGAAATAATAAAGGGAATTCGAAGATACCAAAGGGGCAGACAGAAATCGTTATATCGGAAACAGACAAGACCAGGGCTAACAAAATAAAACGAAAGACAAACGTAGAACACCCGACACTACACAGAAAACTTAAGATGGAGTAACACGAACCCTACAAGAGATATTTATGTAAGCTTAATTTCTGTCGCTAAAAAGAAATTAAAACTAATCAACAATTTATTTGTTCAGAGAATAGAAGTAGAATTTTCTGATAGCATTATTCAAGATTACCAATGTTGCATTATAATAATAAATTGTATTATAATGGCAAACAAATGATAGTCATTGGAAGAAGAATAATATGAAGATCCCAAATTTTAATGACTTATTCAATTTACAAAAGTTTTGATGCCAACAAAACTTTGTCAATTATGATAAGGGCTATAACTCTGATAAGGATTTTTAACCATTTGAAAAATGGTGTATCCCTCGACACATTTAACCATACTTAATGGTGAAGAAAGACATTGATTAGCATCTCGAAAATCAAAACCACTGAAATTCTATACTCTTCTAATATATATGGAATATTTTGATTTTCGACCTTATAATAGAAATAGGCAAGGCTAGACTTTGTCAAGCAAAATTCTTAAAAGGAAATGACCGATAATGCTGGCAGGATGCTATAAGAGGATAGTTGAATGATAAAATTGAATGAAATAAATCATTTGAAAGGATTCTATCCGGAATAAAAAATTCGCATTTTTTCACAAAATATTAGTTACAGAACTCATATAACTAGCTATTGGACAAAAATCTTAAATCGGACACTTTTGTAGCTTGCAGCAAAATAATGAGATTTGCTTAAAGATTTTTGGCATTTTGCTTAAAGTTGCATGCAAGTCTCAAAAGTTGTATTTTTGATTATTATTTCATATCGGTATTTATGACCAAGTGTATATATACTATTTTGCTTTTGCCTTTTCGAGATGTTGATAAATTTTGCCAATGTTTTTCATCGGCATAAGGATTTAGTTATAACGATAGCAAGGTTCAACCCTAACGGTCAAGGTCGAATTAAACTTTGCCCTGGATGTAATTTTAAGGATAACCTGTCTTTTAGGGGGTTTTTTGTCTATGTGTATTGCGCCAAATATATATAAAAAAGGGTATTACTCTCATAAGAATCAATGATTCAATAGTAATGCAGTTGTGCTATACGACTGTGAAGGTTTAATCTCCTTTTATTTTCATTCATCTTGTATTTCATGTTGTGAACGATTACATAATTGTAAAAAAAAATTAATTGTTCAAGAAATTCTGAATAAAGGCTGCAAGGTGAGCATTATTAAATTATCTGTCTAAATTATTAAATTATAGTTTTTACTGATAAATTGACATGAAGTCTGAGAAAATTTTGTCCTCGAGAAACAAATAAGATAAATTTGAAATTAGGAAATTTATAAGAAATTTTCCTTCGAATTACATTGAAGTTTATTTGGGATCATTGCAGGAACATTGTCTTTATTCAATATCAATCAACCTAGAGATGACGTTGAACAAAACTTTACGACAAGAGAGATGACTTTAATTTTCCGATTGTAAACTTTCCGTTCGTATCTAGCAATATTCCAGCCGCACCTGCATACGGAGTGTATATCTCTCAACTTACGCTACTCCAGTGCTTGTGCTTCCTATCAGGATGTTATTGACAGAAGGTTGCAGATGACTAGAAAGCTACTGAGCCAAGGGTTTCTTAGGGAAAGATTAGTCATCACTCCGTTAGTTTTTCGGTCGCCATCATGATTTGGTTGACCGGTTCGAAATTTCCATTTCACAAATTGCAATGGATATCTTCCGACTGTCTTGAATACAAATCCGTTCCTATACCGGTTGTGACTAACATCGATTGTGACTGTACACCGGCTTTGACTATTGAGCAACACGACGGGTGCCACTAGTGGAGCAGGAGTTGCTTACCCTTCCAGAGCACCTGAACTCACCCTGGTTTGTGTAGGTTTCGTGTTACTCCAGCTTTAGTTTTCAGTGTAGTGTTGTGTGTTCTATATTTGTCTTTCGCTTCATTTTGTTGGCCATGGTCTTGTCTGTCTTCCGACTAAACGATTTCTTTCTGCCCCTTTGGTATCTTTGAATTACTTTTAATCGTTCGAGGTAAATTTCGATTTTAGACAAAATAAATCCATGTTTTTGTATTACTTTTATACTTGTAAACATTAATATTAAAACAAAGAAAATAAAATATATCACGATCCACATCTGACATATGTTTACAACAATTATTCAAAAGCCAAATTTAGCTGCGTGAAAATCGCTTTTTTGGAGTTTAACTTCATTGGACACGCTGCAGCCAAAATTAGGAAGAGTAGTTATGAATTTTTAATTATATTCATGACTGTTTCACGAGGAGTTTTTCTTTTCCAGAATATACAAACAGCGCAAATACAATTATTCTGTGACATTTCACACATGACAGCTTGATTAATTTAAAATAAGGGTTGGTATAAGATAATACAATTGGACGAGAAAGGTATTGCGGATTTACCTGATGAAGCCAAATTCTGATGTCTGAATAATATTAAACTATATGCAAATAACTTGTTTGTCAGACAAATAATCATTTTAATATCAGTAACTTACTTATCCCGTATTCCAAATAATATGGTCTTGAAAATGTCAGATAAAACATTCCCGACAAAACTTTTACCTTAAAGTTATTAAATAAGGATAATATAATAAAATATTTTCATTAGAATTTGTCATTCTAATTCTTTTTCTAGGAAGTGGGATACATTTTTTTAAAGAACATATATAAGCTACAAAATTATTTTCTTGTTATTTGTTATATAGACAGTCTTACATTGTATGCCATTGGTAATCGTATTTCTACCATCGTGATAATCAAACCGTTATACGTTAAGCCTTTTCAACTTACATTGTAGGTCATTGGTTACCGTATTTCTACCATCGTGATAATTAAACCGTCATACTTCGAGCCTTTTCAACTTACATTGTAGGCCATTGGGGATCGTATTTCTACCATCGTGATAATTAAACCGTAATGCTTCGAGCCTTTACAAGCAAACAAGTTAACATTTGTAAAAAATAATGCAACTATTCTTCTTCGTCTTCATTTACATTTGTTAACGCAATTGCCGATTTAGTCAATGGACTAAACGATTAATCAACCGCCTACTGTTGTTCACATAGATTTTTCTTAAATTTTCATCAGTTTAACATATCTCCACTCCAACTTTCCATATGTTTTAAACCTATTTTTAACTTTTTTAATCACATTTCATAAATCATCCGGAATGGTTATTTCTTTTTACTTTTTTCAATTTTTTACACTCCTTATATATCTAGTATGAACTTTACACAAAATCTGAAAATCTCGTACCTTTCTTTCTATGGACATCCTTTAAAAGCATAATACGCCATAATCATAAATTTTGTAATTTCAATGCCTATTCTTGCACGTTTACTGTCACTCGCAACTATTTCGATAATTTTGTTTAACTTCGTAAACCAATACTTTTTACTCTTTTCTTCCTCTCATTTTTTCTTTGATTTTTTATCTCATCGTCGGATATCAATTGTAAGTTGCCAGTTATCTGATGCGTCTTTTTTCAAATCTATACTTTATGTCAGAGTTTGTTGGAACGGCTAAAAACGTTATGAAAGAAAAACTGTCTGCCGTATTCTTATAAAATAGTGTTT
>JAULBM010294444.1:0-15379 GCA_032357055.1 Geukensia granosissima | reverse complement strand
AGCGGAGAAGCAGCAGATACCCATTTTAAAGCCTTTGATTTGACCCGATCGGGATCGAACCCACGAACTTCCGCACTCGAGGCGAGGACGCTGACCATTATACCACCGAGGCGGTCTCGATGAATCGGGACACTTGACATAAACCAGGTCGGTACAAGAAAAGAAAATGCTTGCATCACCCTCATGTATCAGTTTGTTGTATATAACAATGCTTTTAATAGTTGACATAAAATTCCAGGAAATACAATTATATTGACAGGTAAAAATAACAGCAGCTGGGGCTAAAACGAAAGCGGCTCCTTTTCCTTGCAAGGTGGTAGAAGTGTTAAGGCGTTCACTGATACTGGTAAACATAGGAGAAATGTTGTTATTGTTAGATTGAGGTTCCAATAAGTTTAATACGAAATCACAATCGTACAAAAAAAAAAAACAATTGACATGCTCAAACAGTAAAACATTGACTAGTTGGTTGGAGTTTAAAATCTTTATAACGATTATGCTTGCAGTTTCCTCGCTCATTTTACCTTTACTAGTAATAAAGTAAGAAAATCGTATTGTTTGAACTTTCCCTAATTTGAAAAATAGAACCCAAACATAACTCATTCCTATTTCTTTCTCCCCTTAACCCAAAATCCTTGGTCCTCCCTGGTTCAGGCATTTTTTAATATAATGTGAAAATGTTTCAGAAATATTAAACACTTCTTCGATTGTTCACATTCGATAACTTAACAATTCTTTTTAAATTCCTGTATTTGATTCAAATTTTTGCGTTTTGTCACAGAAATTTTCCCCATAGCATTGGAATCTTTTGTGTGGTAGACGTTGCCAGCGTCGGCGAAGCAATGCCGTTTATACATCTGTACGCAGAGCTTTTTTTTGGATATACACAATTTAATAGACTTAATTTTTTAACGTCTTTGCAATATCTTTGATTTTTCATTCAAAGAAGAATGTAGGGAAACTTTTTAAACAGAATCAACTTAAATATCACTTAGACTGTATGACAATACTTAATATTTACTTACCGCCGTGAAACCAAAGTAAATTACTGTACCAAGTTCAAAATTTAGTAAAATTCTTTATTGTCCCCAAATTCCATGCTTATTTCATAACAGTTAAGAGGTTGTAAAATGCAACTTAAATCGTTTCGGTAACTTCTGATGCAGGTATTTTGTTTATTTGTTTAACTTGACATCTTTGAATACCAGACCCAAAACTGATCCAAAAGTGTATACGCTATACTTTCAATATCATTAAATTATTTTAAAAAATGGCGGAGAGCATGCCTTTATTTTCAAGAGCTCTTTTAGTATTGAGATTGTGTTAAACAAAATAGTGTGAGTAGTAAGCAAAAGTTGTAGTCAGGATTTTTTTCATTTACAATCCAAAGGTTCGAGTTGAATTAATGTTAACTTATTTCTCGCAATTTGTTCATTTAATAACAATTTTAAAAAATCAAATAAACTGTCTCCTGCTGAATTTCGTGATCATGTTTGACCTTTTATAAAGAATCCGAGAAAAAAGTTTGATCACACATGATGAATATATACATAAAAATTTTACTTATTGCAATTTAAAAGCTCTGTCTCCGTCATGATCACCTTATTTTTACATAAATGTTTTGAACTATTGTGTTACAGTGTTCATTCTGTAAGACTTGGACAAAATTTTATATGTCCCTTAGTTGACCTATTTTGTCTCCATTATCTACACATGTAAGTAATATTAATATCTGCATCATAATTTCCCCCCTCACAAAGAGAATTACTCTAAGTTATGTAATTGACATTTTAATAAAAAAAATAGTAAAAGTCGATCATTGACACACCAGTGCATGTGGAATACATTATCATTTATATCCTGATCACAACTCAGGTTGTTTTTAACAAATATCTTAAAGGAAAATACACAACTTCATGTATTTTAAAGTAAAGTACACAAGGTTCATGTATACTAAAGTAAAATACATGTAACGTTCATGTATTCTCAACTTGAACTGTCATTTCCAACAAAAACTGCATGTACATGGCCAAGCGAATAACATAAGACTACAATTTTTACGAGAGAGGCCTTACGAAGTATAACGATCGCAGGAGAAACCGGAACCTGCAAACGGATTTTTGCCTTTTAACCGTTGTATTTATGGTCCTCCTCATCGCGATTCAAATCGTTGAGAACAAAATAACGTCCATGCATCAATTACCAGAAATAAGGAAAATTATATTTAAATAACGTTTTGTTATCTCTTTAAGGTAGATAGCGTTTTACATTGCTGTAAGTTGCAGCAAAAACAGCATAATCAAAAAGGTTATTTTCTGATGCGGATTAATCTTCGGACAGTCATGAATTTTCATTGTTCTATTTGATACTGAAGTGTGAAGAGGAGAGCCTTCCATTGAACGAGTTTACAGATTGGCGAATAACCCTAGTTTTAAATAGTGGGTCCCACGAGTAGACAGTACTTCGGTACTTTGATTATTTATCCCTTTCTTTTTCTTTCATTGTTTTTATTTGCTGAAAGGATCTCCTTAAAAGAAAAGTGCAACTCTTGAACGGGCGTTTTTTATCGTCCTGCACATCAACTTAATTCTCTAAGTCAGGCGGTTCTGGGCAGGATTGGTGTTCGTTCACCTTGGATTTTTGGTGTTGTAAATAAAATTGTTGCTACTAATCTGGTTGACATTCAGATGTCGTTGGTTGTGCTATATTCATATTGTTGTGCAGATAGGACCGTCTCCTACGGTATTGACAGTAACCACGGTTAGCAGACAACTGCTATATCTGGTGTCAGATACTCCTTATTCCGGTTGAGTTTGGAAAATGTACTACATACTGAAGAACTCGTTATAGATGGTAATGGTACTTCGGACAAACTCCCTGCACAACAGCACGCCTTATTGTGGCAATGACAACCGCGTGACTCTAAAGAAATGAACAAACGCAGGTTGTATAATGTTTTATATTGAATATAAAAAACTCCGTGGAAAGTGTATCAGTTTATTAAAATAAATACACGCATGCACATGACATCACTTAATCTTAACAAATAAAAAAATCAAGTAGCCAAGAAAAAAATGATTTGTGTTTAAAATTTAAAATGTCATTTGATTTGTTATTTACATATTTTTATGAGACTGAAAAGATTAATGACAAAAGGAAAAAATGTTTATTATTTGCAACAAACAACCTTTTATGAAATTGTAAGTTTACACGTGATTTTAAGTTGAATGAACTAAATGTCCAACTTTATTCCTTGGTTTAACAGTACAAATACCAGCTTGGAATTTCACTTTTATCATCTGGCTAACATACACTTGTATTGGTGAGTGTTTCATAAATTATACTTATTTTAAAGTAAGTCGCATTTCATCTGTTTATTTTTTGTAGGAAAACACCAGTTTAAACACATTTAGCCTTTATTTATTGTGTGATGGCACAAGCAACAATATATATTTGGCTTGCTCTACAAAATACTGTTTTAGTTTATTATAGAATAGAATAAAGCGCAAAAGTCAATTTACCAGTGCGATTTAATTGAAAGTTAATATGAATGCTTTGTATATAAATTTACTGAATGTCCTAAGACGGTATTTAATGCGACATACCACTGCATTTCATCACATTATAATAAAGAAGGATGTTAAGGGTCAAAAAGCCAGAAGTTTATAATGAGTTTTGATGTAAAACAAGAATTTTATCGCTTCATATACAGCACAAAACATGTATCTCTTCATACATCACTAAGTTGTACTGATTGAAATCAAATCAAGATTATTAATTTATGATTCCTCCTAATACATTTCAAAACTTCATTTAGTCAAAATATGAAAGGTTGCCAACTTCTTTTAAGATCCCAGAGTTTACGCTTGTTTCAGGCTCCCTGGTGTTACTTTTGCTATTGCATTGAAAAGAGCTTTCACTATTATGAAATAAAATATTCCCAGTGATATTTTTTATCATCTCCGGACTTTTTTTTAAAATGTAGTAAAGACAATTTACGGGAAACCTTGCGTTTTAATTGTGGATTGTTCATTGTGTGTTTTAATAGATTTCGGACTGTTTTCTGCACTTAATTCGCGAATTTTTTTTTAAAAAACCTCCTCTAAGTAATTCAGATTATTTAATAAATGATACCAAGTTGGGTTGCCTTATTGGATGTTCAGATAACTGTGTTTTTTCATTGGTAAAAGGTCGGCTTATCTTTTCCAATTGCTGGCGCTTAGTTTCGGAAAAAAATGTAATAAAGACAATTTACGAGGAACCTTGCGTTTAATTGTTGATTGTTTATTGTGTGTTTTAAGAGATTTTGGACTGTTTTCTGCACTTTATTCGCGAAAAATGGTACCAAGTTGGTTTGTCTTGTTGGATGTTTAGATAACTGTGTTTTTTCATAGGTAAAAGGTCCGCTTATCTTTTCCCATTGCTGGCGCTCAGTTTCGGAGAGTGGACTTCTGCATGGCGAAAATCACCAGTTACGGTAGACAAGGGCGAAAATTCAACCGTAATAATGGTACCCACAGAAGCGGAGATAAAATCACCCGCAGGTAACTGACTGGATGATGAACTACATAACCGGGTGTTTACCCACGAAATACAACAATGTTAACGTTGGTGTATAGCCATAATCATGCAAATGTCGCTAAAGCTAAATGCCATGGAGGTATTATACTTCCATGGTCGGACTTCAGTCCTTTCTGGTCATGCGGTTACATTGCCATCGGGGAAAACAGGATTTACGTTATAGATGTAAACACAGCACACGGTGGCCAATAAAAATATGCACACAATATATACTGACACAAATTTGTCACATTATGACGTAGGTAAATATCGTCCAATAACATATGTACATATCACTACATTTAGATGCTGTTATATATCTTAACAAATGTTATTTTTTCCTTGAAAGATTGTAAAAAGCTATTAATATACAATCCGACAGTGAAGGGAGTAGTCTGATTAATTTGATATAACAAATTTAATTCTTAAAACTATCATAAATTCAGCGATTAATATGTACAAAAACCGTTTTTTTATTTGTCTCCGTAAATTGCAAACCTACATTATTTTCCATTTATGAATTTGGTGGATTGTGTTGCTCTCAGGTCAGTTTTGTGCTTAAAACAACAAATATTTTTTGCGTAACCATATATACATCAAACTAAGTATTTAACAAAGTCTGAAATTTTAAAAATTATTTTCAGATCTGGATTTCTACTTTGCACATGGTCAGCAAATCCTTTTAAAATTGTTTACAACCCAAAAGTTAGTTCCAAAGTTTGGCACTGCAATGCCATTATAACAAAATAATTTTATATAAAATTGCAATTTACAATGTTTCAATACTAGACATCATTTATGACATCAGCAATCATTAATTTAGGAATTACCTAATTTGGCCAAATTCGTGGTCGTTAATTTGGCTTAAAATGATTTGGGCTGCATGCCTCAGCAAATATGACTTTTACTTATCTTAATGTAACGTTTTATTAACACGAAATTTTTGTCCAGAGATATGACCACAATTTCCTTAAACCAATTTATGCGAAAAATGCGCAAAATAATCCATTTGCAAAAAATCGAGATCGGAATCAAAACGTGCACGCGGTGTAGAAAACATGGTCCTGCATTCAAATGTGAACGGTTTAAAAAGTAAAAGGCAGCGTTAAAAAATTGTTGGATATAAAAAATTAAGGGCCATGTTACGTTTATCCGACTTTTGAAATTTATGTATTTCCATTTATCCAACTTCAGTTTTGGGTTAATTAAGATGGGTTTTTTTTTTAACTAAATAGGTGTCTTTAGACAAAATGACATGGAATAAGTTCCTGTGTGTTATTCCAACATAATAGGAAAATATGTTAAAAATGATTAAAATTTTTAAAAGAAAAAATCTTAAAAAATGAAATTTTAACCATTTAACATATTTTCCTATTACGTTGGAATAACACATATTTTTAAAAGAAATATAAGTATTTAAAAATTAAAAAAGTGAAACATATTTTAAAAAAAATCAATTAGTTGTTATTGTCAATGATGATGATTTTGTTTAGGAGGCGACTATCCCTCCGTATGGCTTAATTTTGGTTTTTACCTAAGATTCGTTGCAATGATAAATGAAGGATTGTGTAGGTACAGGCCCTGGTGGGTATGAGATAGATTTTAGAGTGTGGACTTGTGGGGAGTCGGTTTTCATACGTATAAATTTTTTTAAAAAATCATGTTTTACAATTGTGAGAAATACTTGGTGACATTGTGCTTGTAATACTACGGTCCTCTTGATGGTCCTACAACTTTTTTTAGTTTTGGCTTCAAGCTCAATTTACCTATTTGAATGCGTTATGTAGGTTTTGCACGGTAAATCCAAGAAAAAAAATAATAATATAGCCATGCAGGTGAGGATCAATAATTTTGGTTGAATGGGTACGTAGCAGGTAATAATTGTTGCACAGCGACAGAGTATAGGAAAAGAAAACTGTTCATGATAATTGAAACCAATTATATTTGCCCACGTGTACAGAACTGCAATCTGATGTGTGTACCTTAATGAGCCCGTATGAACTCGGATTTTCATAGAAAAGTTTACACGCATTGGTAATATGTAAAGATAAACTGATCCGCTGTTCCACCACTCCAAAGGTTAGTGATCATTTAATACTAAAGACAAAGATCCAGCTGATTTTACCAGAGACATGTTTGTCTGATAAAAGTATTACTGCATGTCTAAGGTAAACGCAAAATTTTAGATCGTCCACATCACACCTCTGAGATGCAATTTAAATTGCATGTGCTATATTTTGCAATTTTCTTATTTTTCTAATTAATTAAAAGTAAAAATATGTAGTGTGTATACCAATATAACAATGTTGAAATGTGATTAAACCAAAAAAAACAAACATAATTTTTTATATAAACGTTGCTCGAATAAATCATTCCAACATATATCGATATTGAAAACACTCTTAAAATTTTAGAAGTATCAAATTACTAAAAATACTTAACAAGTTTTTGTTTCTTGCATAGTGTTCCGAAAATTTTAAAAAGTTTTGAAGCATATATTTTTACGTTTTGTATATAAAATATTTCCAGGTTTTGTATTAATAGGCCAAATATATATACATCTGTATCACAGAATATGATATAGAATGAAGTAGATGATGGCTGGTCATCAATCCGTTTCTTTGTACCATCATTCTTTAATAATTTGCAAGTACTATAATATTTCCATGTTAATACATATAAATATTTGATCTCAGCTGATGAGACAGTTATGTAAACAAATAATTGCTTTAAGAAATTTACAAATAAAAATCATAACTTTTATTGATTATAGTAATAACGTGAAAGCGACATATCAAACGTTGGTATATTTTTTCTCCTCGAGAGGTACATCATGCTGGGGCGAGATCCACTTCCTTAGATGATTGGGGTCACACTTCACACAAACGTGTTAAAAACTGGGTGTTTGATATTTCCACGATGAACTGTACATGGTGAGACACGGTGCGGTGGTGCCCAGAGTCCATGCTGCCTTCAATATGGTCCAATATCTTTGTTCCTTTTTGAAACTTGTATGCAACTTCTGGTCAATTAATAGATTCAGTATTGTAAACCCAATATTATTTTGTAAAATGAATTCGATTTCTATTATAGAAATGTGAAAGGAGAATCAAAATTAAAGTTTTATCAGGTAGAATTTTTCATCGAAATCGTTTATATCTCCACGGTGACTGGAATATATTTGAACATTTTATAAAAAGAATTTTATGCAAAATGTTTATAATAATTATAATAATAAATAATAGTAATTATCTGATAATCTCATTTACATCATCGTACAACAATAATGGTTTAAACATTTTGGTAACAAGATGCTAGTTGATGAAAATTGTGCCATTTTTTACTTGCATTTTCAAACCAGGGAATTTACGGTAGAATTATCTTTGTCAAATAAGAGGAAACGATTATATCATTTTTGATTTAATTAAAAATCCCCTATTGTTTTACACTGAGACTAATAATACACTAATAATATGTTTTAGTAGTCTCAGTTTTACATGATTAAAATGCGCGAAATTGTCTATCTTGTGAATTGCCGAAAACAAGGTGTGGTTCCTAAATTTAACTTATCTTAAAATTAAAATCATTTACCTGATTTATTAAATAAAAATCCAAGAAACAGTTTTTATTATGATTTCCTTAATAAATATAATTGCTTTATTAATAACTAATTTTTCCAACCCAAATTTTAACTTCCAACATTCTTTTACAAACTATGAACAAAATCTCACGTTTTTATTCATTTTGTATAAAGATATGAATTTGGAACTTATTTTCAAGATTCAATTTATCTGTAAATATTGCTGTACAGAAATATTGTCATCATAATAAATGACGTGTGGTTTAAAGCGATATCATTGGTTTATCGCTAAAAATCGTCATAAAAAATAATTTTGTGGGCGGGGTCAAGTTACACTTGTCGTTGGTTTCGTCCTATGAGATTTGACTACTGCAGTGTTTATATTTTAAGCATGCACAATATAAATTCAGTTGACAATACAAGAAGGTTAGTGTCTTTAAACTCGTGTTGGACGTAACTTGTTGGACATTATTTTTTTTGTAAACATTATTTCTTGATAACCGAGGTTTAACTGAATGTGTACTATGAGTGATTCGGATGAAAGTCGATCTCCAGGACAACCATCTACTGAACAATTGTTAGATGCCGTTCGTGGCGCTGATCCCTCAGATGCTAAAGTTGGGGGTGTGGATGTTAAGTTCCCACAACAAATTCAGGATGCAGTATCTCAGGTGCTTAAAGGATACGATTGGTCACTTGTTCCAATGCCACAACGTGGTCCCAACGGCGAAAAACGTAAACCCCATATTAAGAGACCCATGAATGCATTTATGGTTTGGGCACAGGCCGCCCGTAGAAAACTCGCAGACCAGTATCCTCATCTTCATAACGCAGAACTCAGCAAAACATTAGGAAAGCTATGGAGGTAAGCGAAATATTTAATAAGATATCTTTAGCAATATGAAGCAGTTCTTGACCATCTATTTTGGTTACTGTATGATCTAGCTAAATATTTCCTTGAGCTGGTACTTGTAAATTGTTTTCCTATATAGTAAAACTTCTTAAGCACCAATATACGTTAAGACGTGTATCTATAAAGTAATGTATGTTTCTAAAAGCAGTTTATGATTGCAACCAATATGTCAGCAGTATCTTCTCCCGACGACAAAAATGTGATGGTATATTTGTCATCACCTCAGTAGATGTTTATTTTGACTTGAACCACAACTATACATAATTTATTATGAAATAAAGAGACGTACTTAGTAACCCTCAAACCTAGTTAGACGTCCTTATTGTTCAAAACTAGTAAGACATCCTTATTGTTCATCAACTGTCACATTCGTCGCGAGCTGTTGTAATATGCAACCCCATTTTTGTTCGACTTGTTACCATGCTTATAACAACCTTTAAATTTTTGCCAAATGTTTAAATCAACATTTTAGTCCCATAAGTATCCATGGCATTTCTATGATTGTGAGTACGGAAGCACCGTCAAACAATGTACTTAAAATTATGCTTAACGTATAGTTTATTAATATAATTCCTTACACAAGTTTAATTTTCGTGTTAACCTTATCCATTGTATTCGATTTAGCTAAAACAACAGTTATTATGTAAAGAGAAATAAACTCTTTCATCTGAGGGATATCATGTATTCTTTCTGTTTCTGTGTCGCCAATTTTGTTTATTTCGTCTTTCTCTGGTCTCTGCGGACCTTTCACACATTCCTCCCAAGATGCTCAAGAAAGAAGTTGTAAATTGTACTTTTCAGTTAAGATTGACAAGGTCATAAGCGTAATTAAACTTATAATTAAGTAATCCCCCAAACCAGGAAACATATCTGATAACAGTCAATCAGTAATAAACTGGTTTACCATAAAGTGGCAAATTTGGAAATTAACGTCACAACACCGATGACTTCATCTGTTCGCGGTTATTTCCGTAAATCACGATATAGAACGAATATCGATCAGACATAACCATATCGAAATATGAAGCTGCTTAAAGTGATGTCTCTTACACGCTCGGCATAACAGCCAATGAAGTCCGAAATACCTTGCGATCATATTCTTAACTTTAAATTCTTCCGAGTGACAGTCATCACACTTCGTTAGCGGTCATTTTGGTGGTAGTTGCACTGTGCTCAATTTTATCCTAATGAAAGGCAGCGGGGTCATGGAAAATTATTTCAACTCCACCATATTAAAGACATAGTTTTTAGAAGGTGTATATATATGTCTCTGGTCCATATTTTGTGTTGTGCCAAGACAGACTTTGGTGCATACTCAGTTGCGTGTTTTGTATGTTGGTGGAAATCTTTGTAGATTTCGATATTTTTATGTTTCTGTGTTCCTTCTTTTTATAAAAGTTGAACATCTATTTCTATTTTATTTGGGCGTTCGGGGTCTGTGAGTGAATTATATACAGTTACATGTTACATTTGAGTGCGAGTATGAGACGGAATATTCAATTAAAGTTTTGTGGTTCGACACTTTTTTAATCACAAAACATCGCTTTTTTAATAGACAACTTTCTAAATGGCACAATGGGAGTGAATTCTACATTTATAAGCTAGCATTTTAGTTTTTAAAATTAAGATATTTTTTGGATTTATTTTTACCTGTCTTGTTTTGTTCATGAGACATCAAACATTTGCCTTAATCGTCCAAATGTATATGCACCTCGTTCCACCTGCTAGTAATTCTGTGTGTTAAAAGTGCAAATTCTGTTATAATAGCCGTTTAAAGCTTTAGTGTATTTGAATAAGAATATCCGTTTGTAAACAATTGTTTATCATTAATGTCTATTTGATACTGGATAGACTGATAAGAAATCAATTGAGTAAACAAATTTTGTTGACAAACGGTTTACTTATCAAAAATCAAAATTTGAAGATTGTTTTGGACACATTTTCTTGTAGTATCCGTGTCAGTGTTATATTTTCCAATCTATCAATGTTTAAAATTGTGCAGCTATTATTTATTTAGTCGACAAGGCCCATGTTGACATTCGGAGACAGAAATGGCCGTAAGCCTACACATGCCTTTTATCTGGTGATTTATGGCGCTCTCAGTCAGTGATCAGCCAGTGATTGATCCTTATTTCTGACAACTAATAGTGTGATAAAATAAAATAATTCACACTTTTATCCTTTTCCAAAATAATGGACTTTAATTGTCAACTTCTTTTTGCAAAAAACCCGACAAAATCAAACTCTATAGCATTTGCATTTCAATAAGAACATATAAGTATTTTGCCAAAAACTATAGATGCTTTAATGATATAAATGTGTACATAAAAATAAAGCGGGGGAGTTGAAGTATTTTAGTACCCAGTAGTACGGTCACCACCAATAATTTCCGTTATAAATACTATTCCCATATCGTGACTTTCCGAACATTTTGGAAGTAAACCACAAATGATAGACGGATATAGTCCTCATTAAATTGTACAGTTTTATAACTGTGTTAAGGTTAAGGCCCTTGACCGGATCCTTAAAATCATGCCTGTCTAATATTCAAATTATCATAAAATGTCTACTTTTAGGAAGAATAGAATCCACTTTCTCGAGCTCTACATGTAGTTTCAATGAAGCATATTTAAGATACTTGCAGTTTAAGGACTGTGTTAAGAGAAAAGGCACGACTTTAACCAAGGCACATACTTCAGACATTACTCTCCGGACATTGATACTAGATACAACTTTAAAAACAAGTGCATGGTTTACATTTATTTTAGTTTACATGCATTTTTAAGTTGATTTCCCAAGCTTAAGTACTTTTAATAATATTATTCACAAACAAAAAGAAAATAGAATTCAGTAGTTTTTGCGATTTTAATTTAGAAGCACTTGTAATTTACTGTGATGAATATAAAATTCCCATGAATGTGTCAAGTCAAATACTGATATCTTAATGATATGATAGATAAATTATCATCAGTGGCGAAGCACATGTCAAACAATTTGACAAGAAATATATTTTACAAAACTCCATGTAAATTTTGACGTCATTTGCTGGCATTTTATTCAAAATTAATACAAGAAATTAATCAAAAATATATGTAATAAGTTTTAAATTCAATTAAAGAGTGTACTTATGATAAATGTGCAATATAAACTTCAAGAATAAATTTAAATGTATTTAAAGCAAATATATAGTGAGGGACACAGTCACATTGATTTTGTAGAGATCAATTGATCTCCGCTCGAAGCAAAGAAATTAGTTCTTCAAGTCTTAAAAGGAAAAATGTTTAAAATAAAATGTTTTGGTAACAAAAAGCATTTGGAGAAAAACTTAATATTACAAAAAGATGGCCAACTTAGTTATTGAACATTAATATTGAAACTGGCAGGCTTCGTGCAGAATAAATCATACTTCTTGTTTAACGTAGACAATGAATTTATAATCTTCTATTATATAATTTAATGGAAACCGCAAATTTCGCTTGATTTTTTTACCACCATTTTTTGTAATTCTATTTATACAAGTTAGTATTTTTACGTGTACTCTGTTTATTTTAAGATTACTTAATGAGGATGAAAAGAGACCTTTCGTTGACGAGGCTGAGAGGCTACGGGTACAACATAAAAAGGACTACCCAGACTACAAGTATCAACCGAGGCGGAGGAAACCCCTGAAGAGCGCCAACGGAGGTTCAACTCCCGAAAACAACAACATTCCACCAAGTATCATGTTCAAAAGTAACTCATGTATGCCTGGAGGTTCACCAGGGGGTGTCAGCGATGACTGCTCCAGCGACTGTTCTAATCATAACCCTAACGGACCACCAACGCCACCGACAACACCCAACCAATTCATGAAATGTATGACAGAAAGAATGAGACCCAGACACATGACAGGTAAACATGATTTTTTAAATATGGTACCAATCGTTTAAATATAATATATAACATTGAGTGCTCTCAAACTGGTTTAACCCCGCCAAATAGTTATTGTGCCTTCCCTTGCCAGGAACCTGTAGTCTAGTGCATGGTTGATGTTCAAATAGACATATATTGTTATTCGTTCACCATTTTATCAATGATGATGTCGATGTGTTTTATGAATAGATTTACATTTTGCAATTTTGGGCCTTTTACATCTTTCGTAATGGTATGGACCTCATGATTAAACTGGGACATGTAGAAGTTTAATTTCGACTTTTGTTTGATGGATGGTTGTCTCATGGATAATCATGCCACATCTTCTATTTTTATATTGTCTGACCAATATGTCAAGACCCCATGATTATTGCAGGAAATATTTCGAGTTGTGCATTTATTGTCATATCCTGCAACAAAACAGTTTCACTAATCCGCCCATCATATCAACAACCTAAAGAATCAAACGTTTTGTTTTACTGATCTGATCAGCATTCAAACACAAACAACCATAAAATAACAATAATAAGTCGACAACTTTAATTTTGTTTTTAATTTTGTTTTTTTTTTACTACGCTATAGATTTAATTTCAAGACAACTTTAATAATTGATGTTTTATATTTTAGGTCAGCATATGGAATTCAATTCTTACAACGCAGAAGTAGTCCCAATCATCGAAAGTTTCCCAGATGAGGAACTCGATCAGTATTTACCACCAAACAGTGGTCATGTACCAGACCAGTACAGTACCGTGTACGGTCAACCATCCGTCCCATGCACAACATCCACGTGGTCTACAAACTATCAACGAATAAATGGTAACATGTCTCTTTCATCATATTCAATGGCACAGAATAGTGATATTTCATCGCCATATGACTTATCTAATCATTCATCTCCAGCAAATAGTTCTCAAAATATGCACAGTCCGTCTTACCAAAGTACAGCTACAAATGACTGCAAGTACTCAGATGAAGACCGAAATTCGACAATCAAATTGGAACCATCAAGACAGCGACCAAGCCAGAGACAGTTTGAAACTTATGACGTTTCACCGCCACCTCCGCGTTATCCTGTAGATCACACGAACTTTACGTCAGCTTCACCAAGTGCTTACCCAGCAACAACAACTTCCGGTTCACCAACGTACCAGTATCTGAATGTTTCCCGTCAGATGTACAATCCAGCCATTCCCGCAGCAGTTCCTACAGATCAACAGTGGAATAGGTATACGTGAGAACAGCATGTGACATAAACTTGACCAATCACAAACATTTTAACATGTTTAACATTGTTAATATTCATTGTTGCTAATAATTTATTTTCTTGGTAACAAATGTTTTAATGAAAGTTGGTGAGAATGTTGATGTTTTGTGTCTATAATAATAATTTCTACAAAGTAGAAGAGAACTTATTTATATTTTGACAATTTTTAGTATTGAGGAGTGATGTCTGTAAAATTAGTGTTTTGTAAATCCATTAAAAATTTTCCAAACTTGGGTGCTAACCACAATGAAGGTGCTGTTTACAGTTTTTACGGAATATCTAAACATCAAATGTTGACGACATTGTTATACTGTATTTTGTATTTCTGTGGATATTAGGACCAGTTGGTAAGATTCATTTCACAATCAGACTTTACCATATGAGATCTCGATAATTTAAACATTTTGTTGTCTTTTTTGTACTTTTTAATGTATGTAAATATGTACAAATAACGTTTTATAAGAATTAAAATTATGGATAAAAATTATCTTCTGTTTTAAACTAAACATTTGGTACTAAAAGGTGGACAGTGTTTCATATATTGATCTGTTTTTGAATGTAATTGTCATGTTTTTTCTTTTATGCTCATCTTCGTTTATACGTATTGTAATTTCGATCGTCTTGCGATTCCTAATCCCGGTTCTGTTTAAGCGTTGTGATTTCGATTGTTTTCTTTATCCTTTCTCTGTTTAGCGTCGTGATTGTGTTTTAGTTGTGTGTTTTCTTCCATGATAAGGTCTTTGTTCCTAATGGCAAATTTGTCTTCGTGCTAAGATTTCGACCGCTTTGCGTTTTCTTTATCCTTGCTGTGTTAAGCGTTGTGATTGTGTTTTAGTTGTGTGTTTTTTCCATGATCTTTCAGGAAAGTAAAGGTTGGTTCTCTTCCTTTCTTGCTTTCTATTACAAGTGACATGTGGATTCACGATCACAGTGCAGTATGTGCTTGTGTTTTGGGAACGACCATTTAACTCTGAAGGAGTGGGGGGGGGGTATGGTTTTTTCAAAAATTTTCTGATGCAAAACCTTATGAAAAAATATATAAACATATTGTTAAATTTTGAAAAAAAAAATTGCGACTAATCAATGCAAAAAATTAAAAAAGAATTTCGTGTTGCGTGCGAAAAAAATTCTGAGAAAAAAACCGTAC